>JAOPUI010000038.1:10809973-10820184 GCA_027123135.1 Urophycis floridana
CCCCCTCACCCCCTCACCCCCCACCCCCCATCTCCCACCTCCGCCTCACTCCTGACGGTGGGCTGGTAATGTTTGCCGCGGCGCACACCGGATGCCGCGCCTGTCAGCTCGCATTTAATGTCTCCCATTCTGCCTTTTGCCGAGAATACGCTTTTTTTTGCCCGTGAAACGGGATTGGAGGAAGTCGCTGCTGCCTGACACTGACATTCGTTTATATTCTCTCTCTCGCTCCCTCAACCTGTCTCTCCCCCCTTTCTCTCTCTCTCTCTCTCTCACATTCTCTCTGTCGGTCTCTCACTTTCCATCTCTCTCTCACATTCTCTCTGTCGGTCTCTCACTTTCCATCTCTCTCTCTCTCTCTCTCCCTCTCCCTCTCTCTCTCTCTCTCTGTCGGTCTCTCACTTTCCATCTCTCTCTCTCTCTCTCTCCCTCTCCCTCTCTCTCTCTCTCTCTCTCTCTCTCTCCCTCTCTCCCACACCCATCCCTGCTAGCAGCCCTCCTCTCTCAGGACCACGGAGGCATTCAGGCTCCAGGCTGTGAGTGACAGGGTGCCAGCAGGGAGGAAAACAGGCAAACACTATGAGGCCAAGCATATGCCACAGACTCCCCCGGCCGCTGTTCCTTTACGTGACACATTTTCACACACTTCTTCACGAGCCTCTGATGAATATCTATACATTGTGTTCACACTCTGTACTCCAGAGCAGCTCTCAAGTTAGACTTTATTCAAAATATTTGTTTATTTTTTGCGCTGTTCGATTCACTTGGATGAATTAGGAATGCCCGGGCTTCGCATGACTCCAGAGCACAGATGAAAACTGCAATGCCTCCGAATCTTCAGAGATCTGCAAGAGCGCCGTGGCTCCCAGACACTCGCAACACAAACATCACAAACACATTGTTACTTAGCATGCATGAAGCTGACAGCGTGACAAATGATGGCCGGGATCGGACCATCAGCATTAGAAGAAGCTCCTGCTCTTCTAATGCATTGAGTCATTCCATGCATTGAGTCATCCCTGGCGAGGTTAACGGCCATACATATTCAGGAGGGCGCGTGTTGTGTAACTTGTTGCTCGTTTACTATAATCTCCTTCCCCTCGTTGGCATGGCGACAGAATCCACTTACAACCACCGGCTTCTGCGGCCAAGTTTCCAAAGTTGCAGGTGGGGGGGGGGGGGGAAATAAAGAAATCCATATGGTGTAATGAATAACGATCCTGATCTCGGGGGTCGATACCGGTGTGCGTGTGCGTGTGTGTGCGTGTGCGTGTGTGTGCGTGTGCGCGTGCGTGTTTGCACCGCGGGATCATGCATCACGCCGCGAGCGACGGCGCGGCATACCTGGAGAAATAATAACAAGCGGCGCGCGGCTCTCATTTACGGACACACCAAACCAAACAGAGGGAGCGCATCGACGCCCCGCGCACGCCGCATTATTATCGGTCCGGCGAAATGTCAGAGTGACGGAGCGACCGGCGCCGCTCGCCAGAGAATTCCGCCTCCTGACGGGTAGGGATCCCCCCGCGCGAGCGCGCCTCCAGCGTCTCCTGGCTCAGCGCGAAGGCCGGGGGGCCGAGGCTCCGGTGCGCGCGCGGGGGGGGGGGGGGAAATCGCCAGGCGCGCGGAGCCTATCCCGATGGGCTCATTTCAGGGGAAAAGGGAGCGTCCGGGGGCGGCGGAAGGGGGAACGCCTCCGTTGCGTCGACGCCGCTGACCAGCAGGATGTAGAGTAGAGGTCTGCGGCGGGACACAGTGTTCGGTCCCGCTCCCGCATTGTAGGCCTACAGTCTGGCTCCTGCAAAGAGTTGTCTTTTTTTTTTTTTTGGTCCTGCTCCCGCCCGCATTTGTGATTTTATGTCCCACTCCCGGCCACAAATGGCCACAAGCCGGTAGGCAGGATGGATGTTCACTTTCTGTGGCGGAAAGGAATTGCCTCTAAACACATCTGCGTGAGATGAGGCTACCCCCCCCGCAAACAACAACATCCTGCATCCAAGTTTAGGCTGCTCAAAACATTTTTATCGCTGCCAAACAGAATCTCCAAGCGCAAATTATGTACGCCAGGCCCAACATTAATCATTTGTACGTTTTACTTTACACTCATATTTAATTTGCGGGAGTGCAGTGTATCATCCCCCCCTGCCCGCTCCCCACAAATGCACCTCTGTCTTCCCGCCCCGCACCCGCAATGAGCTTTCAAGATGTTCCCTGCGCCGCGCTCTTCTGTGTCCCGTCTCGCGGGAGTGCAGTCCTCTAATGTACAGCGCGTCGTGCTTTCGACCGCGGCAAGCTTGCGGTTAACAGTGGCGTGCGACACACGAATGCTTGTTTGTTGGGCGCCCGGCGGGCTTCATTTAAGAAGGGCAGGACGCATCGCAACAACGTGGAGGATTTCCAGGAGCCATTTTGGGTTCGCTTAGAAGCCGCCGATGGAGATGGTCTCATCTGAGCGCCTCTGTTACAAAACAACACACGCAGACACACACACACACATACACACGCACACACACACACACAGACACACACACACACACACACACACACATACACACACATACACAGACACACACACACACACACACACATACACAGACACCCACACACACACACAGACACACACACACACACACACACACAGACACCCACACCCACAGACACACACATACACAGAACACACAGACAGACACACACACAGAACACACAACAGCTTCTCAATGCTGGAGCCAGAAGGTAATTGGTTGGACGACTCGAGGAGAACGTTCGAGGAGGTCCGATTGCCTTTGGATGCAGGACCCCATGACTGTGTTTTACACCGCTGTCTTGGTCGGTGGCTGCGTTGGATTCTCCTCGGAGATCACCAAAGCCTGTCTGCCAACGCTTTACGTTGTCGGTGAAAACAACCGTGAAATTGTTCAGAGGAACCTGAAGCCTCACCACTCCAGTGAAGACGACATGAACGATTACCGAGAAAATCGATAGGCCCAGGAGTGAGTGCTGCAAATCAGGTACATTCAGGTGTAAAATATAAACCACTGTAACCATTATTTAGTATACAACAACCTGGCACTCGAGCAGACACGCATGCTTTTTGTAAACAGAAGGTGTTGGAGATTGTACAGGCGTACCAAATCAATACATTTGACATCGCACTCCAGATTTGCAAAGGCATTAAGCGGATATCATCAAAATGAGTGTTCCTGCAGGTCCGTGATTACCAGATTACTTCCTTTAGGATTTTGGAACAAAGTTTGGTCATCTGGAACTGTCCAAAGGTACGCAGCTTTAGGCCATCCAGATACTGTTTATGCTTGCAAGCCGTTATCAGGGAAGCATCGGCAGGCAAAGTCATGGCAGTAGCAGTAACCCATCAGAGACAGACATCTCAATGCTCAGGCAACTCGATTTCAAAGACCATCACAGCTTTCTAACACAGGAGATAAAAAAAAACAAAAAAAAAACACTGCCACCGGGGTTTGAAACTTTAAATTCCTGTATTTTCTAAACACGCTATAGGCTGCCAGAAGCCCCAATGAAAATGTGTTCTTCCTCCTTCATTTGCCTTTTAGAGCACAACAACTGGTGAAGCTGTCTATCCTGCTCTCTGTGAGTGCATGAGTGCTATATGCGTGCCGAATGCCTCACAGAGGGATCCAAAATCTGCCTTGGAAGAGCCAGCCACTCAATACAGAACCCCCCCCCGCCCCACACACACACACACACACACACACACACATCACCACCAGACCGCAAGGTCTGATTGAGTAATTCCCCAGGAGTGGAGTTAATACAGTGAATCATTTGGCTAAACAGAGAGAATCACTGAGGAGATTCTCAGCCAGAAGGGATGGAGAGGGAGCTGGGCTGTGAGTGACAGCTCTGGCTTGATTTAATGGCGAGAAGTTGGACTGCAGCGACCATCGTAACAGTGCAATAATCTATTGCTCCTTTAGTCCACAGGATTCCATCCATGGTAGCAAATATAGATATAAATGGCAGATATATACCGGCCTTGATTTGGAAACCATTGACAAATTGTTATTATACTGCTGTAGGAAATACAATATGGCAGGATGTAAAGCCACAGGTTGAAAATATATTGATAGGATTGTCTCTGCGAGTGTCTTTTATTACATACCATTGCATTGGAGCACCAAAAGGATACAGTCTTCAAAGCTTTGCAACAAATACAGTTTCATACTTTTGAAAAAAACATGTATGGACTGGATGCTCCAAGGGCGAGGAACAGCTGATGAGATGAAATGAAAGGATACAGGTTTGTAGAATATCTTACCAACATTATTTCAGGTACGTTCTAAAAACCCTTACATATTGTTTGATCGAAACGTTGAGTACTGATCTCGGCCATTTTAGACTCACAATACTATAAAGTTTAAGAGTTTGGTTAACATAGAACAGGGTAAGAAGTAACAGAATGGGTTGCTGACTTGTTTTACGGCACTTGTGAACAACTGTTAATTGTGGGTTTTGCTCATTATATTTGTGATGTAGGCAAGTGACAAAATAATTGGGCCGGCCCTGTCCATTAAATGCAGCCAATGTAGTCTTCAAAGGTCTTCTGCCATCTTGATATTTTTTACAAACCAGCTTGGAAGGTTTTCCAATGAAGATGTTCATATATACAGTATATTATTTTTCCTTTCATTGGCATAGTCTTTTCAATCCAGCTGCTGCTCCAGTTATTATTATTCTGCTTGGAGTGTCTATTCCTCCTCACTGATCTTCTAAAGCTCACAGCAAATTATACAGAAATGCTGGGAAAATATATGGACAGCAAAGCTAGAAGTGGTGTTGATAGCACACATTGAGTGACGACAATTACCGCTCATTATATTTTTTTATGGAAAAAAAGCAACCAAAATATTTACTTCGAATTATGTTATTAAGGGTTATGATGGTGTGCATTTAGCATCAGAAAATGATGTGCCATGACAGCTATTGCAATCTCCTGTTTAATTCCAGTGTGAAGATTTCCTTTTATTCCATCAAGCCGATTCATTAGGTCTATCTATCCTCCCTTCTTTGTAGCCAAGTAGGTGGCCAATTACTGCACACTGGCGTGGCCAGTGGCCAAACTCACACTGCGTCGACTGTGGAGCTGAATGCAGCTACTGTGTTTGACTTTGAGGAGGATGGAAGATGACGGTGACTTTGAGGAACTACAAACTGCACAAAAACAATCCGCAGACTGACTTTCCAAGATGAGAGTTGACTTTCTAGTTGACTTTGAGATTCATAATATATGATATCTTTTCCCTGACCAGATATTCGGTAGGTGTGTAGTGGATACGTCCCTCTGTGAAATGTTATGGTTCGTTTGTGTTTTTGGATCCTTGTATTTTTATATCATAACTGAAGTGATGGATGTCACTTTAATTAAGAGAACTAAAAACATAATTAAGTGATTCCCAAAAAAGAACACTTTATTGTTAAGTCAGAGCGTTTGTCGGATTTGTCAACTTGATTTGAGACTACAATCTGCCCACAACAAAATTATACATTGTTTTTTGAAATGGAACCTGTGGTGTTATGGCATACATAAAGTATATTGCACAGCTCAAAAACAGTACAGAAATTTCATAGTATTCATAGTATTCATAGTCAACAACATGGAGGTTCGGTCTCCAAATGGCAAGGGCTGCATGTCTGGCAACATAGTGCATAGGTTCTTCAAAAGAAATATGACAAACTGGAGCTATGGTAGGACTTCAATAGACATGCCATGGGATTGCACTGCAGCGCAATGCAAAGAAAGGCAAAGATAAAATAACAACCATGAAAAGGGAGACTCTGGCTCTTGGTTATTTTGATTGGACCGTGACTAGCAACCATGAACACTCACACTGAAAGTAGTATGTGGAGGCTTCACGGTTCCCAATTGAAGACCTATGGTTTTTGCTAATGCAATAGTTAATGCTAATTCTCTGCGCTGGAAACGAGAAATCCCTGACGTACGGAAAAAAGACATACAGGAGCCACACTGGATGCGAGTGGCTGTCGTATGTCGTAGCTGTGTTGTTCCAATGCAGCAGTATATTGCAGAGTAGGTGAAAGTGTCATCCAAACACATAAAATAGGTTTTTCTCCATAGGCCCCGGGGACTAATCCCGTTAGCCGTTGGAAAGCAGCTGGGGTATTCTTCTGTCCGAATGGCATTACCTTGCGCTGGAACAAGCCAAATGAACGGATGAAGGCAGTTTTCCGGCTGTCTTTATCCATTTGGACTTGACAGTATCTACTATTGACACCCAAGGTAGTGAACACCACAGCTTCAGTCAACAATTCCAATATTTAGTTATTCATAGTTTCGGCAAGGGCATCTGTCTGAATGGCTGCATTCACGTTCACAGAGACGTCAAACTGCAGACCATAAAACAACATGACTTCAACTCCCACCACTGCAGGCAAAGCAACACCGCAAGGAGGCAAGAAGACACAATGTAATGTAACTGGTTGGGACTTCACAACGGGAGGTTCATTTCACACCATCCTAAATGGTGCCTTCCTTCCCCATCTGCTAGGTACAAGGCCCTCGGGACATCCGGCTGTCCTTTCATTCCTGTCCACACATTTTCATTTTAACAGAGAGAACGCGCGCGTTCCCTCCCATGGACCAATGTTCAGTGGCACCATCAACTGGCAGGGCGGCGTGCCCTCAAGTGGCACTGAAGAGGAGCTGGGCGGCTGCTTCCAGGTAAGCTGAGCGAGTGAGGGACCTGAGCGTCATGTGGCTCTCTTGAACGTTGCCAGTGTTGGCAGCTTACTGATGTGAGGATGTGCAGGAGAAGCTCTGCTGGATTTCCACAGTGGACTCCTGAACATGAGCCAGCCCCCGTCGCCTGGAACGCCCCTGCAATCTGTGGAAAAGTACCAGTGTCTTCACGCAAACACTTCCATCATATCGTGATGGAGGATTGGAGGATTTCATCCATTTTCTGCTCGTGCGTTTTGAACCGGATCAGAACTGATTCTGTTCAGTGGACTCGGAGGGCATTCTATTTTCATCCGCTTCAAATGGTCCATTATTTTTTATCTCAAAACATTTACCCATATGGCGAAGGGCCTGAAATCTTTGATGGAATCCCACAGCACAGCTAAGCGGAGTGTGCTTATTCAAATTTGGCCTCATTTAAATCAATCACAGAGTGAGCTTGGGGTAGCCTATATGCTGTACAGTGGCATTGCAGAAAAGCACAACTTCCGATATTTTCACTCCAAAAGAATTACTTTTTTCCCCACTTGACCTCAATCTTAAATGTCTTTCAATTATTCATTAAAGGCGGCAATGACATCGGTTGTGTAACTTTGCATGAATTTGATCACGTTCTGTCAGGGCGGGATGACGCTCCATCATTCAGCCTCCAGCATGAACACGTCCAGAGTGTTTTATCAGCCTCCTCTCCTACAACCCATGTGTTCGGGGGAACCAAAGTGCTCTGCCTGGAGTTTAAACTGATGAACCAGCTTCACACTCTTCACACTGTACATGTGGATATCAACAGTTTAAAGTTTTATTATCAGCGTTATTGCTATTATCATTATCATTCAGTGTTATTAGCATTATTATGTTATTATTATCTCAGTGTTATTTTGGTTATGTTACAATGGCTATAATGTTACAATGTTTGTTGTTACAGGATAACTATGTGAACTGTAGTCAAATCAGGTAAAAGGGAATACAACTGAATATGTCTGAGAGGATATAAGGCTGCTTCCCAATAAACTGTTCACTGAAGGAATGTGTGTATGGTGTAGATTTTTTATTTTTTTTTACTGCAGAGCAAATAGCGCATAGGCCAATTACTTTAGGTTACTTACTTAACCACGAAATCCAAAGTTATACGGATGAGAAAAAAAAGATGTCCATAATGCTGGTGCTGTTGGACATCGTTTGTCGCGGTTCAGCGCACACATAGTTTGTGAATTCTTGTTTATTTTTAATTAGCGGAATTTTACTTTCTGCTACTGCGGCTATTTCCCTTAAGTATTGTATTTTGATATGCCTTGGTTGCTTTGTTTCACGCTCATAATTGCTTTCCCCTTCCATTCTGTCGACTATATCCAGCTTTATGAAAAGTTCAGTAATAGTAATAGATTAAATGCAATTCACACAAAGAAATGAAGAGACACACATTGTGCTGGAAGCCCTGCGGCAGACCGCACGGCAGACCGCACGGCGGCCCAATGCGGCGGACGAGGGGCTCGTTTGAATCGCCGTTATCTTTTGCTGCTATGATTCTGACATACCCGACTGTGATCCTTGGCCTTTCCGCTTGAATACCACTTAATAACCCCGGCTTTGTTCTGCTGACTGTGAAGAAGAAAGGGGGGACCGAACGCATCGGGAGGCCGGCGGTCTCCTGTGTACGCGACGCAGAAACACGAGAGCCGAGTTAACTCCAGGTTACTCTCTCACGGTAGACTCTCTGCCCCCCTGGCTTTCAACAGCGGGGTGACTCATGAACAAAAGCCACCTCTATAAGGACCCCGAACTGGCTCCCCTGCAGATTAATGTACAACTATTGTCCATTATTGGGCTGGCCGTGGCCGTGCAACCCCTTTGAGACATGCGCTCACTTGTTCCGGTAACCGTCCATGTCAAGGCCCGGGGTTAGGCTCATAAAGCCCCGGCTCATAACTTGAGACATCTCGCGGGGGGCGATTGTAATGGAGGCTTTTTTAGATGCCCCCGGGGCGTCAGTTTCACAACTGTTGTCAATGGGAAGCCAGCGTTTTTTTCCTCGCTGCTTTTTCTTCGCTGCCGACTGCCTTCCCTCCATCTGCCGGGAGCATCTTGCTTGTCACTGTAGGTGTCGATGTAGTGTGTTCAAAGGTTGCTCTGTGACAGTTAAAAAGCTCCGCTTTTTCCTGAGGTTTCAACAAATCGGCAGTGCGGTACACTCTTGCTTTTCCTTTACAGCCTACGAACGTCTTCGGGCCCCTCAGGGAGGTTCTGGTGCGTATGTGTGCATCACTGTGCGCCTTTCTAACGACGTGGATACCAGCGCACCAGACAATCCATGGTGCCTGACCTCACCTCAAAGCCTCCACCGAGTCTCCCGGGAGACCGATATAATGAATCAGATCATTTTATATACCACGCGATGGCGTCAAGGTCACGTGAATGTACCTATGCTACGTTGTCAGTAGCATAATGTGTGAGTTCAGCGGCATCATTTATCACCTGTGCACATGGCATGCTATGGGCATGATGGATGACATGAATGTCGGCAGCTCCTTTATGGGCAGGCGATATGGTCGCATCATGCAGGATCGGGGAGTGGCGGTTCATTAAACCGGTTCCAACCGGTTACAAGTCAAAAGGAGCCACCGAGGAAACCCCCGGTGGACATGAATTTAATCGACAACGCTAATTCGACATCCTGTCGGTCAATCCACGCGCTCACGCATGACTGAGCCGTCATTTCTTCAGATGAACGCCTGAATGGATTTTACCCTCCATCACTCAAATCCAATCCAACTTTAGTCATAGAGCGCTGCTTGTGCAAAGCGGCGGAAGAAAAAAAAAAAAATCGCTTCATAGGAAACGTGTTCAAAATTAGAGTCAAGATCAGATGTCGCAGAGACACACTGGTTCAGGGCAAGCCTTGATACCACTGCATGTGACAGCCTCAGCGGGGCTGCGCAACATATCAGGTACACCTCCGCAACAACCCTGAGAGTCTCCATTGTATGATCTTCTTCTTCGTGGGGGGGGGGGGGGGTGACGAGCATCACCCATAGGGTTTTTTTTGGCATCTCCAAAATCCATCCCACGCCATGAAACCCACCACATTGTGGAGAGGTCCATTTTCTTACTTGGCACAGAAAGGCGAAAAGAAAACAGCCTTATTCCTCTCTCCACACGACCCCAAATGGGTTTATTATGGCGGTTTGGTTGCGGCGGCTGGCACACGCAGCCCCGCGACACTGCCAGCGTGGATTGAATAAAATGGGTAGCGTATCTGGGGGGGGCCGGCGTGTAGGAGGGAGAGGGCCTGTTATGTAGTATTGATGGACCGCACCATTGTTATGACCCAAACCCAGTGTGTGCGCGCACTTCTTGATTGCTATCTGTTTTCTCCACTCGTTCTCTCTCTCTCTCTCTCTCTCTCTCTCTCTCTCTCTCTCTCTCTCTCTCACAAACAAGGCTATAAAAAACAGCATGGCGAGATAAAATTTGACAAACA
>JAOPUI010000038.1:10839180-10851244 GCA_027123135.1 Urophycis floridana
GGCATTCGTAAACCACGCCTCAAATACGGGAAAATGCACACCTAGTTCCCAGACCACCATCTCATCGAGATGTGGACACGTTAGCAAGGCTAGTGTTTTCCTTTTTCACTATTTCCCTTTGCAGTGAGAGTGCGGTGCCACGGGTGCATTTAGTTGCAGATCCCTCTATCTTGGTTTGTCCCCCTGCCGTCTGGTAAGCCCCCACCCTGTCCCCTTCATTTATTGCTTTATGCCCAGGGTAATTTGAAAGAAAATAATATTGAATTGTTGTTAAATCATATTGTATAAATAAAGTTTCTTCTTTTGTACACCGTCTCTTGCCCTGTGGTATTATTCGAACCTGAGTGACCTTAATTAATAATTATATTTTCCTGGGGACTAACTTCCCCCAGGTGGCGTTGTCGCAATCCTTTCACCCTCGTGATCCCGTCACATTCAGTTTTTGAATTATTAGTGTTTGTTTGACACTCACTATTCCAATACACACACATGGGCGCTCCACTCGCTGGTTGCAGCTGGTCATTTCAGATTCATACACGTTTTCTAACTAGTCGATACTCCTACAATTTGTAAGCTACACAGAAATATTATATGTCACCGTTCATCTGTTTCCCTGGATTCCTACTGTGTACTGTATATATCTAAGCTGGGACATGGATCCTTTTTGAGATAGAGCCATTTGAGCCGGCCCTGCTTTCCTCACAGAGAATAGTTGCAGTTTGGAGAAAAAACACATCCGGGTGTGGTCAGCTAGCCCACTTCACATTTTCTTCAGGAAAAGTAATTTCTAGTTAGAAATTAAAAACAACCAAGGAGAGCACCGAAAACAACTTGAGCAAGGTAAAGATCCAGTGTGTAGAATGTTGTGACCTCTAGCAGAACAGACTTGGCAGAAATGGGATATATTTTCTGATTTTCCCATGAAAATAAGAACAGTTCCCGAGCCCTTTATATCTACAGTACATGGGCACCTCTTCCATGGAGGTCGCCATG
Source organism: Urophycis floridana (assembly GCA_027123135.1). Taxonomy (NCBI): domain Eukaryota; kingdom Metazoa; phylum Chordata; class Actinopteri; order Gadiformes; family Phycidae; genus Urophycis; species Urophycis floridana. The sequence goes on from JAOPUI010000038.1 coordinate 10,840,174, forward strand.
GTTCTACAAGAAAATGAATTGCGGAAAGAATAAAAGAGTAGGGCATATTATCCCCAAAGCAACCACCCGTGAGTGATTATTTCTTAGTACCGTTGTTGTGTTATAATGAGCCATGGAATGTGTCACAAGCCGTGGCAGAATACTATGTATCCTAGAAGCTTAACCCTCTCTCGGAGGCAGACATCAACATCGACTGCTGCACAAGTTGTAAAATACTGTAGCACATGGCACTGGGTGTGCATTCTTAAATACATCCCTGTTGAAAAAAAAAGTTTCCCTTTTCGATAACTGTACATGTTGTACATGTAGAGTGTCCATGGTGACAATTCACAGGCTAAAAAGCTGTAAAAAAACAACAACAACCCTGGTGTATCCCTTTTTCGCTAAACGGAAATCATGGAAATGTGTACAGTCCCATTCAGCTCCATGAGTTGCATAACAATTATCTTTCTTTTGGTTCCGAGATTACATATTACAGCCATTGTAGTTGTGATGATAAACTCTACTCACTTTGGGTATGTTATTTTCAGCAAAAGCCTGAGGAAGAGGCCTAGTGATGAAGAGCACTGTTAGCCGTTCCATAGTTTTGATAGTTAAATAGCACAAAATGCCCAATAACCCTACCTTGAAACATATTTAGCACTACTGCTAATGTTTCAACAGGAACAAAGCATGGCTTCTGTTTTTAAACTGTACTTGGCTTTCAGAAGAGGCTTGGTATTGCTTTGCAGAGAAAATTATTTCATCAAGCAAAAGTGTTCTTAAAGAGTTAGAATACACATTGATTGAGACAGATGTTGGACATTTCCTTGAAACAGCCTTCATTTCCATTTGTGGAGATAGTCTTGAGTTACACAGGCTTCACAGAAAATGTAAATTGCAATGCAGTTTTGTAGGAACTTTTTTGTAGATAGTTTGGTTCAAGACTTATTTGAATGTGTAATCTCCGATGACTTAGCATTGTAGGCAAAATAGTGAAACAGGAAAAGCATTTCACTTATGCTCAACAAAACAGGTGGTTCGCACAGTTCCAATTTTCAGGAAATGATTAAAGCAAGAAGGTTGAGGTTAAGGGCTGTGGCAAAAACATTTGTGGTTCTGCAGCACATAACTGGTGTCTGTTGTGACAGCAACCAACCATCTGGTTGATAGGATATGATAGGATAGGATCCAATGTATATGTAATATGTATAGTCAGGTGAAGCAACTGTGGCTACAGCTCAAAGACATGGTTGGGCTCATTTGTGCTATCAAAATCGAAAACGAATCAGATTAGAAATCAGAGAAATCAGATTTCATACCCCAATATAATCACTATAGTGACTTTATGTTGCACTTTCAACCACTTATTTGTTGTGGACTCTCAGGTTTGAGAGGAACCATTCATATTTCAAGCAATGCGCTTGGAAACTTAGTGAACCTGTGTGAAACAGTGGCAGAACGGCGCCAGTAGCTCCAGGCGTCTCCTGTCTCTTCAATATCCTCCTCATGAACCATTGCAGATATAGATGATGACAGCCTCCAACATGACATTAACATGGACCTGAACTGCACAAAGAGACAGTACACTTGCTGAGCACCTATGAGACATTATCGGCATCAGAAAAAAAGAATATCTCCTGTTCATCAACTCTGACAACATTTCCTAACACTCAATATAGAGACAAAGACAAAAACATAGTTTTAAGTATTAAACATGTCCAAAAGAATAGACAGAATTTTTTTAAATTCTAGATGGTATTGCCAGGGGTATGATTTCCCCAAGCATTCTGAATCAACAACTTCAGAGCTTGCAGTTATTACTTGCTAGAATAGTTCTTGTTTGTGTATTCACATGACCGAGTGGAGTCAAATTGTTAAACAACGAGAAGGAACCTGAAACAAATTGCCCACCCCCTGTGCTTGTGTCACCAGAGGGTTATTCACATGTCACTCCATCCTGCACAAGTCAACTTTCACACAACCTACACAAGCAAAGCCTCCTGGATCAGCACTTTTTCAGTTCCACGGGAGATGGTGCTGGTAAGACTCTCACTGGCCGTGGCAAGAGGTAACTTGTCTCCACAAAGAAGACAGGAGAATAATGATTCCGACTGTTGCGGAAGCATTGCAAGTACACCAGCCCCAACAGAGCTGCTTACAGAGGCAGCCAGAGGTATTGTATCTCAGTTTCCAGCTACATTTGCTGATAAGACTGCAGACGGTGAGCAGTAGGGGCTGCAGTTATTATTCCCCACAGCTTAAAAGCTTAAGAGTTAAACATGTCAACAGAGACAATGTCAGGAGCAGAATCCCATAGCTTCAGAGAAAGGCCTCCCAGTGAAAACAGTGGGGGTGATACTGAAAAGGGGAAGATATGACCTGGATAGTTATGGCTACATCAACTGGTAACCGAGAGCTCTACCAGAAGGAGAAACAGCAGTATCCTTGGAGACAAAAAGACAGCAGGACCCCAAGCTATTGAGATGGCATTTATGGCGTTGACTTGTACATACCAGAGGCACATGGTAAATACTTGTCCTGCCCCCATCGTATGAGTTTGGAGTGCAGTGGCTATTTATTTTCACTCAGACCTCTGCAGTACTGAGGTAGACACATGCCTCGCTTAAGTTCTCCTCACAAAGCGAATGTTTCTCTTTCTTCAAAGCAACAGACTTACGTGGAGCAAGGAGCTTGAGTATTTTCTACTTGAGAGCATATGGAAGCACAACCCTGCCATAATGTTTTCAATGTTCAAGTTACATTATACTTCGAAAACAAGGTAATATTAGTTTATTTGTTGTGAATTCACCTCTTTGAAATTCAAATCTGCATTTCAAGTTGTGCCATTTTCAAATATAATTTATTCAATGTTCACCAATTCATATACATAAATCTAAGTTGCAGATATTCAAAATACCTTATTTTGAAGTGGTCAAAATATGGGCCAGAAAATCCAAGCCATAAACATTCAATAAGTAGCAGGGCATTCCAAGGACAGGCCTAAGCAATCGAGACCGAATGCAATCAAACCAACTGCCACTGTTATGTTGTTCTATGTGGGGCTTTTTGACCCCTGGAAACCCCTGTGTTTATTGAGTTCTGAGTTTGAACATACGTAACGAACACACCGGAGCACCACCTTCTCCATGTGGGCCATCGTTCACTTGAATTCTCACTTCTCCTTCTTTCATGTGAACAACAGGCCGCACTCTGATAGGCCGGCAGGGGGTTTGACTACATTCAGGCCTGTCCTTGGAATGCCCTGCGACTCCTGGTTGCCATTTTTATGGCTCGAATTTCTGGTCCATATTTCGACCACTTCAATATGAGTAATGAATACTGTGTTTTGAACATCTGCAACTTGAATTTTTGTATCTGAATTAGTGAACATTTAAAATGTATTTTAAATACTGCAATGTTTAAATCATGTATTTTACGAGCCTGAGCAGCTGGGTAACACCTCCTGTGTCCTTGTTATGTTTTCTGGGTAGCACTATGTCTTCACCCTGGAGAATCAGCCTCCACCACGCTGAAGATCACACAGAGGTAAGTACTTTACACCATAAACCATTGGTATTATGGTACATATAGAGTTCTGTGAGGATCAATCCAGATGTTGGAACCAAATGCCTGGTAAAGCCCCAAGACAGGAAGTGTTGTAAAGAGAAAATGGAAGACATCAGCTCTCATGTCACCACCTTCCTTCAATGACTCACAGAATATGATTGGAGGACTTCCAACTAGGCAAGAATTTTATCAATCTGTTACTCCTTTGCCTCCTATCTCTAGCAAGCCCAGGTTCTACTTTTGCCTTTTATGTTGAAGTTACAGTATTGGGCCCATATTTTACCACCAGGTGTTAAGTATGATCAGCCGTGACAAGTAGTTTTAAAATCCCTCTCATGACCCTCTTGTGACATCACAAGCGGTAGTGTCCGCCCATATGTCTGATGGATAAATCACTAGCTTACCCAGTGGACTGTGCCAGCCTGTAGGCTCATCTAGCCATCATACAATGCATTTACTACTGCCCATCATTGTATTTGTTGGAACATTGTCACAACATGTAGATAACCCACTGACCATCTCATGACCCCCCACGTTGTCCCTGTATTTCTGTACAGTTCAGCTACTGCAGCAAAGGTGAGTGGTGATCCCACCATCCATCTCGACTTGGTGGATGATGCAACAGTGAGGTAGATTAATCAACTTTGATCATAATCTTGTAAAGACTGGGGAAAAAAGACATGGTACACGATATACAACTGTAAACACGTACTGACTTTTGAGGCCGTTTGGCACCTAAATTATACACATGTTTACAATTTATTGCAATGGGTTTTATGCTACACTCTGTCCGGATGCATGAAGATGGATTTTTTTTTTAATAAATGCAGTCGATATGCAAATAAACTTATTGAAATGTTCAGTACAACTAACAGCATTTTGCTAGTTTATGGCTGGCATTTAAATGGTCCACATGTACTTATGTTTGTTGTCATACACATTTTCTCGTGCTTTCTATTGTTTATTTCTACATGGTTTCATTTTTGTATAGTGAAGATCTCAATATAGATATTGTTCATCGTTTTGTGACGTTGTTCTTTATGCCATTGAGAACACTTAAATGGACTACATTGTTTCTACAAATCTACAATAAATACCTTACTCACAAAAATAGACAACAGTGAGGTTAAGGAAGGCCAATCAGGTAAAACAGGTACTGTGCAGTCCAGGGTTTGGGGGAGATTTGGAACACGGGAACACCATGCATGAAACATATGACATGTGCGTCAACGGGAATGATGCATGACCACCCCCGCCCCCCCCCCCCCCCCCGCCGGCCCGACCGTGCGAATAAACACAGTGACCTCGAGGGTCCGAGTCGGGGAAGTTATTGTTAGCATGGCGGAAAGTTTCTAGGAGAGACCTAGGCCAGTCCTAGGCCGCACCTAGTGCGCTATCTCCCACACCTGTATGATCACAGTCTTCATATGCATAGCGATGAGCACGCACGTCAGACCAGCTGGCGACAGAGCGCGTTGGTTACGTTTGTTTGTTTTTCATTCACATGAGCACACAATGCACACGCTTTTGTACGATGTAGACCTCCATTTGTCATGCCTTTTTGGCCGCGTAATGATGCAGCAGCGTAAGTGTACGCCACCTGCTGTGTGCAGGTGGCGTACGCTTACGCTTGGTCTAAAACAAGTGTATCTGCACCTTTACATGCGTCAGTCAGGGCTCTAAACATGCGCGGTACCTGGGCGGTGGAACCATCCGGCATCTCTGCGTCACACCAGCTGGAGAACCCCCCTCAACCCATCTTTGGAGAAAAACTACTCGACTGACTGACTAATCTCTTTACGCTGTTGTGTGGTAGCGCTTTTTTTTTTTCTTTTTTCTTATAGTTGATCCCATTTTGTGTGTTTTGTGTGCTTTGTTCACGAGCCACAGCGATGGCGTCTGCAAAATGACTCGGTAAAGCTATTATGGCGGAGCGGCTTTATCCGCCATGTCTTTGGTTTCCTCTGCTGTTCCGTTTTAGGCCGTGCTTGATGCATTAATGCCACGGAGCTATGCCGACAAACTCTCCCTAAGCTGTGTATTATGTCTGCATGTAACAAGATCAACAAACGCGGCTCTGGGCTTAGTCCAGCTCCAACGTGTCATTATACATCGAAATAAATCATCTCTTAATCTCCGTTTCCTTGACGTAACAGCGGCCACGACTGCCTGATTTGAAAATGTGCTGCTTTTGTCTCCCCGGGATGTGGTGGTGTGGCGGTGCGGGACGCAGGGGTCAAAGGCTGCAGCCTCTAAGAGCGGTTCACGCTGTACTAGATGAACAGAGGAATATCTCTCTCTCTCTCTCTCTCTCTCTCTCTCTCTCTCTGTTGTTTGCTCTCCCGTCCCCATCTGCTTGCCAGGCCAAGGACAAGCACCCCCAGGACACGACCGATATTCGTCCCACGCTGGTCCAGGCCGGTCTCCTCCTGGCCCCCCATGCGTTCCAGACAGTGCTGGACGCGGACTGCGACCCCGAAAGTACGACCTCCACTCCGCTCCACGTCCTCTGCTCTCTCTGTCCAAACACCTCGGGGCCGCGTCGCCTCGTTCCCTTAACAAATAGACCCCGAATGTCCCCGAGTGTCCCAGGGTGATTCAGATTCAAACGGAAGGGAAGGGGGTCTCAATTATCTTTTCACAGTTTACATGAGACACTGAGGGTGGGGCGGAGGGTGTATATTTTAATAATGACAACAACAACAACAACAACAGCAGCAGTAGCAACAACAGCAGCAGCAGCAGAGGACAGGGCAGCCTCACGGCAATGCTTGTGGCTCGGGGTGGGCAGAGGGTGGGGGGGGGGGGGGTTGTCATTTTGATAGTGGGTCTTCTCGTTGATGTGCACCTCCAGCACCCTCCAGCACCCTCGGCTGGTCTGGATTAAATGAACCCCCCTCCCCCACCTCCACCGTACGACAAAAAGCCACAACTCTGCCAATGCGCCACGGTCGAAGACACTTTGACACTTTCGCGCAAACACACACCATTTTCAGATGAGACGTGTTCTACGCTCGGCCCTCCAAAAGGGAGCGCGGTGATTGGTGCGGAGACCCGCTCATCATTTAATGATGATTGGATGTCCCGCTCCCCCGCCGGAGCCTCCATTGGCAGCTGTTCAGCAATAAGGAAGGACAGCCTATATGTTAGATCCTGCACCGCCATTGTTTATGTAACCAGATTAGGTGGCTTTGCATTCATGCATGAAAAGGGTTGGAACACAGTTTTTTTTTTTGTCAGTATAAAAGCCCACTTTTTTTTTATGTTAAATGCGCGAGGTTAGCATAATAGGGGTGGTTGCGTAAGCATCCCTGACCCAAATGGATACCCCCCTCCCACCCTTCCTGTGCACATGAGTGCACATCCCTTCCATGTTGCATACATTATAGAGGCAAACACCCAATGAGTTCCGGAACATTACTAAACTGCGGGGCTAAACTGTTTAGCTCGTTTAATTGACCCCCTTTTAGTGAAGGAAGTTTGTGTGTGGTTTTTGTCAGGGGGGGGTTTGTTGTGTGAATGTCCATATCTGTGGGCCATCTCTTGGTTTCCATAGGCTGTGACGACACTGCGCCTGCAGAGCGACTGTCTGCCAAAGCCCAGCATCACTCCAGGTCGGTGCAGGGGGTGCAGGGCCACCTGGAGAGCCTGGCAGATGACAGCAACGCCACAGAGAGGTGTGTGTGCGTGGGGGGTGCAGCAGTCTTACTATGTTATAGCTTAAGTTCTAGTGTGGGGAGACGGCACAGAGCCTGGGCCGGAAACCATAAACTGCAGGGGGCAGGCTTTTGCCTTGTTTCATTCCAGAGATATTCTACAAAGGAAAACTAATTTGCACGGATGAAGCTTTCCGACAAGTGTATTTCTACAGTGGCCAGTCTACACAGTGTTTATTTGAAACCTGCCTAGGGCTTCTTTACAGTTTAGTGCTGCTGGCTGAGTTACGTGATTGGTTGAAACAAATATGCAACGAGAGAAAAGTCAAAGTTCACCCAGATTTGAGCTGGTCCTCAGGCCATCAAACTTTGGACATGAATCCAAAGTCTGATTTGTGAGAGCACCAGGCTATTAACCTCTTCATTTACATTCTTTCATTTAGCAGCTGCACTTGAAATCAAATTAGTCAATTACTTAGTGTTTTTCTACGGACATGTTTACATATATATATATATATATATATACAGAATATGTATACACACGGGAGCAATGCTCACTCCTATAAGCCTTTGCTTGCTATATATATATATACACACTGGAGCAATGCTCACTTCTATAAGCCTTTGCTTGCTACTGGCGTGGTTTCTGTCTTCGTCTTCCAGTTTCATCTCAAGATCTCTCAGTAATCCCCTCTCCGCTCCCCGCTGGTTCGCCAAGCATCCCTTGTGTGCATTAGGAGGCTCTTCGGCGCAGACGTCACGATCGGCGCGAGGTGCTAATCAACGTCTGTTTGCCTGGGACGGCTCTGAAGGGAGAGCGCTTGTGTGTGGCGCCAGTGTCTCTACTCTTCTTCCACCTCTGTCCCTCTCATTCATCTCTACTCCCCGCCGGAGCTCCCCTGATTCCGCCAATGTTATTACCGCTAGAATAGATAAATAAACGGGAGAGATGAGGGATAGGGGGTCTTTTCGTGATAGGGAGAGAAAACATAGCCATCACTTCAGGAGGAGGAGGCCTTCCCCAAAGGTGCCATTTATTATTGATGGCCACCCGTGAAAAAAAAAAAAAAACCTTTCGCATGTGTGTCCTCGGCTGCACGCTTTCCTACTGTCGGGACACCGCTTTCAAGAAAAACAACAATCTGAGTTTGCATTTGATTACTTTCTTTATTCATATTAAAGTTACTTTGTGCAACATCAACAATACGCTCTTACGCCTCCTGTCGATTGCTCCAACTCTTCAGCAGAATAGGGAAATCTCGTGATAAATCTGTGAAAAAAATGTGGGCCTCGCATTTGTTGGGAGTTTGGAGCGAGTATGAATGGGTGTATGGGTGAGTGGTGTGAATGGGTGTATGGGTGAGGAGCTTTGATTTTATTTCTTTAATGTTGCTAGCTTGACATCGCAAATCTCGCGTATCGCACCTTGAAACCTATTATTACGATTATTTAGGGATGTTCGATATTGACTTTTTGCCGATAGCCGATATTATCCAAATTCATTCATCTGATTCCGATATCAACAGATATGGCATACCGATATATGCACACTTTTTTTTCTGCCCAGACTAATTCTAGGTCACATATCTCCTGTTGTGGAATTAACACATCACCTGCTTTTATTGTGATGCCCCACTAGATGCGTTCCACAAATTAACACTGTCTATAATAAATAAAGACAGGACTTCAACTCATGGAAAAGTGACATATTTATGCATAAGCACATTATCGGTGGTAAAACCGATAACGATATGAACAGATATGACAAAAATAGGCTAATATCGGCCGATATTATCGGACATCCCTACTATTATTACCTTCATTAGCGTCGTTGGCATTAGCGCTAGCGCTGCTTTGACGACTGCGCGGTCGCTAGCGTGACTATGACCCATAGACTGTATATAACTAAGGCTATGACCACGCTCTGTGTTGCCAGGGTGCATGTGTGGGCCGTGCTGGTGAAGGCCGCGCGGGGACAGGAGGTGTGGGACGTATGCCGGGCAGCGTGCCGCTTCTGTCTGCTCTACGACGACGGCAGATGGACCCAGGGTAGGTCTGGTTTGGAAGTGATGGGGAGGGGCGGGGGGTGGGGGGGAAGGATCTCCAGGGCTTTTTAATTAGCTGTCCGGCGTGGGTGGCATGGCAAAAAGAGCACTTTCTCTCCTGTCAAGAAACCGGCCGCACTAAATATAATCACTGAGGATCAGTATAGTGGTGTGGAGATGATGGTTATGCTTGCTTGGCCGACTGGTTATTGCATGTATTATGTATAAAACGTTGCCTCTAGAGAGTGTTAATAAAATGCATTTATTCATAATATTTTAATGTTAGCATTAGTTTTGAATCAGTTGAATTAGTTTTGAAGTTATTCCACATATATTTATATATATATACCCTGCACTCTGCACATGTAGCCTGTACTCCTCATTGTATGTGCAGAGTGAATAGGCACATTATAATAGATACCACATCTGCTACCTGTGAATGGAGCAAATGGGTTCAAATGAGCTGGAGTGGAATAACCCTCCATCACTCAACCTTCCTCCAAGGGAATTGTGTGGTGAATTCTGACAGTTTCCCTTCCAGCTGTGGGGGTACTTAAAAATTCACATTTCATCGTCTGAATTCCTAATGTTTGTTGTAATGTCTTGCTTGTGTAAATAGCTTGACCAATATTATTTTGGGGTGTTACATTTCACGTCATAGTGCTCCATATGATAACAATGGAATTTAACGTTTTAAATGTGTACGTTTCAATGTTTTGATTAGATACTGACTACTCATTTATGTAGTCAGTCTTCATTTTGTTAGTTGGACACATAACGGAGACTTGACCCCCTCTCAAAGCTTTAAGACGGCAGTATCCTTTGTTCCAGAAAGGGAGAGTGTGAAGGACGAACAAGGCCAGTCTAACGCGTCCTGCAGGGAGGTGCTGCGTCTCCTGGCCGAAGTTTGCTTCATCAATGCCGAGGTGTGTGGTCTTCATCGGTCTACTACACACACACACACACACACGCAGACACACACACACACACACACACACACACCTGAACCTAATAATCACAGGCTATTCACTGTAAAGACGGTCACGGTTTGATTGGCGGGTGAACAGAGAAACATACTTGATAGTCTCAGCGATCGCTGCATATTTCTTCCTGAGAGTGTGATGGCTGTTCATACCATGGTTTTCCTCTATACGTTTCAAACCAACAAACAAATCCTTCTAGAAACGTTTCCAAGACAGCGTGTTAAGACAGCGGCTGGAGTTATTACAGGAGCACGTTTAAACCCCTCTAAGCAGGTAGATTGTTCTTACTGAGATATGAGTCCGGGAACAGAGGCAGCTCTGCCGGCGGGGAACGCGAGACGAGCTTTATGGGATTTTTTTTTTTTAACGAGCGCCCTGTGGGGGGGTCGGGGGATGCTGATTGGGCGGTGGGAGTCCTGGGCTTGTTTGCCGCTGCGCTCCCATCAGGCCTTTATTAAGACCCCCGCGCCCCCCGGACCGAACGAGATTAGCTGGAGAGCGCCGTGAGGGGGGGGGAGCGCGCGCTGATGACAGCCGAGCCGCACCGGGTGACCTTGCCAGAGCGGCGGAGGCTCTGCTCTGTCCCCCGGCGCGTTGCTCCCGTCGCTCTCCAGCGTCCCGAAGCGCCGTGGCAAGGAGGGGGGGGGGGGATCAGCGCTGATGAATGATGGAGTTGTGGTTTCAAAAAAATACTGGTATTTTTCGAAAAATCATGGTGTGCTGAAATCGAAAAAAAAAAAAAAAAAAAAAAAAAAGGCGCAGGGCCGGAGGGGAGGCGGGGGTGGTGGGGAATTTGTTGGGTGGGGGGGGGGGGGGGGGGGGGGGGGGGGGGGGGGGG
>JAOPUI010000038.1:11124188-11144470 GCA_027123135.1 Urophycis floridana
CTACAATATGCCATTCCAATACGGTGAAGTCATTGGGGACTGTGACTGTGATTAACTGGGATATACAAATGAAACAGACTTGATTTTATGTATTCATTTACTGTTCTTCAGGGTGTTATTCATGCTTGATCTAATACTGTGGCCAAATATTTTGATCATAATAATGTATGTACAACAATCAATACGAACAGCCCCGGTGACCTGTGCTGCACAGATTAACTCTCTGCCCCGAGTGTGTTGGGTCGATGCTAATGCGCCTGTAGGCTGCATTGTTAAAAATGTAGCTGTGCTGTGGATTCACATTAACATGCAGTGTGTGTGTGTTTGTGTGTGTGTGTGTGTGCGTGTGTGTTGGTGGTGGTCCAGTACTCCAGGCTGTCCAAACAGTACGGGTTGGAGATCTACCTGAAGAAGGAGCACCTGCACTACACGGGCTCTGTGAAGGAGAGAGGAGTCTTCTACCTGCTCACCTCCCTCACTCAGGTGAGAGAGAGAGAGAGAGAGAGAGAGAGAGAGCGCTAAAGATAAACGTAAGTAATGAGAAATAAATAGGAGCAGAGAGAGACGAAAATAGAGACAGAGAGAACACGAGACAGACAGACAGACTATGTAAATGTATGTTTTTAATGCCAAGAGAAGTCCTTTGAACCTCAGACCGAGTATAGTATTGCCAGTAGGCGGGGAACAAAGATGAGACGATTGTTTGTACGGAGACCATTTCGCAATCGTCCTTCTGACCGAATGTCTGTACCGCACAGTATTTGGGGTCGGGGTTGACTCTTGACGGACCCGCCCGCTGTGTTGACCTTCTGACCCCCCCAGGAGCAGCAGAAGAAGGGCGTCATCGTGGCCACGGACTGCAACTTCTCCATGGCGGTGGCGCACCACGCCGTGGAGCTCAAGATCCCCGTCTTCGCCATCATGCCCTCCTGCTGCTCCGTGCCGCGCCTCCGCGTCTACCGGGACTACGGCGCCATGGTCATCTCCTACGGCACCGCCGCCCACGACTCCCGCAGCCACGCCTGCCACCTGGCCAAGGACAACGGCTACCTCTACCTGGAAGAGTGAGGCCGGCCGGCGGCCATTTTGTTTTGTTTTTGTTTGTGTCATTCTGTCGTCCTCCCTTCTGCCTCTCTTAAAATTGCATTAACAAAAAAAAAAACAGCAGCCAGGCGTTTAACATCAAGCAGCCTCTTGCCGAAAGCAACCTGTTTTTTTATTCCTAAATAGTCGTCTTGGGGGGGGTTTGTCTAATTGGTGATGTCACAAGAGAGTTGCCGCTTGATTGGTTTCTCGGCTTTCGGTGCCAGGTGATAAAGAGAAAGAAACAACAATGTTCTGTGAATGCAAAATGTGTTTTGGGGGCTTTCCAGGAGGTGTGTTTTTGTTAGTGACTAAAAAGTTTTAAACTGTCGAGTTTTTGTGAATGAATGACATCTACCTTCCTCTCTCCCTCTCTCTTTCTCTCTCTCTCTCTCTCCCCCCCATGTGTCTCCAGGGACGAGCAGGAGGCCTACCTGGCGGGCCTGGGCACCGTTGGCATGGAGATCTACGAGCAGGTGCCCAAGCTGGACGCGGTGGTGATTCCCGCCAGCGGACAGTTTGGACTGCTGGCCGGCACCGCCGCCGCCCTCAAACACCTGAACCCACGCATCCTCGTCGTGGTGAGCCTCTGTCTAGCTAGTCTGTTTCACCAACCACTGTCTGTTTCACCAACCACTGTCTCTTTAACCAACCACTGTCTGTTTCACCAACCACTGTCTGTTTCACCAACCACTGTCTTTTTAACCAACCACTGTCTGTTTCACCAACCACTGTCTTTTTAACCAACCACTGTCTCTTTAACCAACCACTGTCTGTTTAACCAACCACTGTCTGTTTAACCAACCACTGTCTCTTTAACCAACCACTGTCTCTTTAACCAACCACTGTCGGGGGGGAAGGCGACTCCGAACACACCTGAACATCACGTCTGGAGTATTTCTGTAACTGTGATGCCAGGCGTTGCTTTGCAGCCGACGTGTTGTAATGCGATGTAACACAACACACGGTGTTCTTACTGACTGACTGTGTGATGAGACGAAGCACCGATCTAATGGGCGATTCATCTGTTGGTCTCTCTTGGCAGGGAGTTGAACCTGAGGGATACCCCCTTCTTCTGCAGTCCCTGAAAACAGGCGGCCCTTTTAAAGACATGACCAGCAGGCCGAACAGCAAGCTTTACGGAGGTTAGGGGGCCCGTGTCATATTTCTGAATCTGGAAAGTGGAAAGTGGAAAAAAAAAAACTACAGTTCATGAGGTGGGATTGGTGGGATGGATGGACAGAACCGGTGGGATGGATGGAACCTTGATGAGATTTACTCGTGTCTCGTCTCCTGCGTAGATGTTGCAGAACATTCACTGGGGCCTCACACCTTCCAGCTGGCAAAGAAGCACGTGGACAAAGTCATCACTGTCAGGTACCGCCTCTCAGGAAAACCTCACGATCTCGCCTGTGGAAGTGTTGGCTTTCAAATGGAGTGATCCATGTGTTTTACATCATCAACTGACTGCGGCGAACTTCACAAAGCCCTCTTTTCACTTCAAAGTGCGAATAATAGTTTAATTTCACAAAGTAGAGTACAGGATTGGAATCCACAAACAATGGCGGGGTGTCTCTTGACGTTGGCTGTGTGTTTGTGTTTTGTTTGGTTTGGATCCCCCCCCCCCTTAGTGAGGAGACCTCTCTGGTGGCCATGCTGCGGTTCCAGGAGTTTGAGCGCTCCACAGTGGACACAGAGGGAGCCACGGGGTTAGCCGCCATTTTGTCCGGACAGCTACCAGAGCTCAGGGGCAAGAAGTGAGTCGCCCTCTCCCTGTGCTGGCAATTTATAGCGTTTCTCGGGAGTGTGTGCATTTTTCTTTTAATTTATTTGTGTTTGAAAGCATTGATAAAGCGATAACGTTATTCAACGCTCTGCACAGAGGTGTCATCGTAGGAGAGTCACGGGCAACGCTTGTTACACTAATTATAACTATGACCAGTTTCTTCACTAGTTTAGCAACTAGCCTTGTCCCGGTGCATACATGTAGCCCACCCTTCATGTGTGTAATGAGCCACGCTTGTGTTAGCCGCGTGACGACATCTCTGTGAACCCCGCAAAGCACTTTACAAACACACCCCACAACAAAATAGGCTCCAAAATGGAGCCTTAGCGTATTAGCGCTCGGCTAATAAACCCCAGGCTAAATGGTGAAAAAAACACACACACACACACACAAAAAACGTCTGTGACAAGCTGAGCTAGGGCGCTAAGCTACGCTACACCCAACGCAGAGTAGCGGTGGTGGTGAGCAGCGCTAACATGGAGCTGGACCTGGTGAGGCAGTGCGTGGAGCGCGCCCTGGTGCTGGACGAGCGCATCAGCAGGTTCACGGTGGAGATGAGCAGCCTGCCTGGGGACATGGCCAAGCTGCTGGACTTCCTGTCCAGAGAGGACGTCAGGTGGGTCGCCACAGCATCCGCGGACCACTCTCTCTCCTACCTACAGTATCTCTCGCTTGTTCTGCTGGAGATCACTATGGCAACCTGCGTCGTTAACAATTTAGTGATGTCTTGAAACGTAAAACATAGTCTCTTCCTCTGTCCCTGCCATCCCACCCGCTGAGAAGCGCACACACACACACACACACACACACACACATTTGCATGTGCGCACAAACTCACAAAATACTTGTGGTCAAACAGCCGTCTTAGGCAAGTACCTATTACCTCCATAGAGTCTTGTATATTTGTGGATGCTAGCCGGGGTCAGCATGTGTAATGGGTTTTGAGTATGGCTAAATGAGCCATCATAACCCCTGCTCTCAGTCTGACCCCCCCGCAAAGTCCATTTCTCCTGCTGCTGATTATGTTGGGGAAACCATTATGGAGTTTTGCTCTCCGCGGAACGAGAAGTGAAACTCATTTCACCTTCTCTGTTGCAGCGAAGGCATTACGGAAACACATACCGCAATCTCGACCCGTCTGTCTCACGCGCATGTGTGTCTGCGTCTCTCGCTCGCCTTTCTCCGCCTTGCGTACCCGTCTGTTCATCAACGACTGCCCGACCCTGTCTGCCTGTCCCGTTGTCTGTCTGTCTGCCCTGCCGTCTCTTTGCCCCCTCTACCTGCCAGTCTATTCCCCTTGAGGTTGTTTCTTTAGGGTGTTATTAGTTCTTATCTTTTCATTTCTTACTCTTTTTATCTTCCTTATCACTCTGTCTGTCACTTCCTCTGTGTGTGTGTTTGTGTGTGTGTGTGTGTCCTCCCCCCCCCCCCTACTCTTTCTCACCCTGTTTCTCTGTGTCTATTTTCCTCTTTTTCAGGTTACTTGATGTGTGCCATAGGCGACACAGTGAAAAAACAGAGCTTTTCAGGACTCAGGTAGGGCATTCAAACAGCCTAAACTGCTCCAGCGTACCTCACATGAATTCACAATTGCTAGTCGCAGTGGGAAAAATGGCAGGTTAGCGACTTTAAACCTCTGATGCCCCTATCCACAGTGTGGCCCAAATGTTACATTAGAATCCAAAAGGAGATAAAGTCACCATGTTGAATTTTCTTCAGGTTGGGTGGCTCCCAGTTCAAATATTTCACACCTCACAGCCGATTATGTGAGACAGCACGAGAAACACTATTTAAAGTTGATATCAATGAAGACCTTGTTCGACCGGCCCTCATATACAATCAATTGGTTCCCAATGTCACATGACGGGATGGGATTTTGGTGGTACTAGCGAGCCCTATCTGGTGTAAAGCATTGTAAATTGATGTGAGATGAGCCAAGTTGAAATACGTGAACCCAAATCACTAATCCACCACAGTCCATGAGATCTCCTTCCGCCAGTCCACACACACTCACACACACACACACTCCAATCCACTCAGTGGCTTTTGTTGCGTGAATGACTAGTCAGGAAACAGTATGGATTACCTCAACAAATACACACACACAGTTACGCTACACTACTGAGTAATCACTGTGTGTGTGTGTGTGTGTTAACAGGTGGAGTGTGTGGTTGAGACCAGGGATAAGACACAGAGTGCGCTGCTGCGTAAGACACTGTGTGAGCGTTACCCTTCGTTGCACTGGCTGGACCGGTGATCAAGACACAAGACACACATGCACACGCGCGCACGCGCACACACACACACACACACACACACACACACACACATGCTCATGCACACACACACAATCACTCAACAAATAATAGATTTTTACACTACAGCAAAAATGTAAAGTCACCACTAAAGTTATATGACACACTTACAGAAGTCAATGCTTTTGACCATTTCAGAAATCAGTCAAACGGTCAAAATATTTGGGACAGAAAAGCCTTGAGATTAGCCTTGCATTAGTCTTTTATCATGACTCGATGTCCTTAGAGTTTAATGTGGCTTTATCGTTCCATTTCCAGTAGTGTGATTTTCATGTTGCTAATAATGTCGAACAGCGTAAGTATCCACGACTTCATTCACACATAGCACACATCCTGTCCGTTTTCCTTTTTCCCCTGCACCATATTTTTGAACTACTGTATATATTAATGTGTGTATCAAATGTTCATAGCTTTATTAAAAGTAAATGCATTAGACTATATTGTGCCTCAACATTATTGTCTTAGCTTTTAGCTTCAAAAACGGATTAGCCTGAGAAATGAAAAACTATACGTTGTTTCTGCATTAAACCAGTCTAAAAATAACTTGGTGCCGTTAAATTGATGTTGCTAGCTCCAAGAGAACAAGCCAAGGCATGCATGCAGTGAGTGCCCACTGAGTGCCATAACCTTGGTGCAAAACTAAGGATAGGTGGCCAAAGTTCCTGTGGCATGATTCCCAGACCTATTTGAGAACCAGCCATTCCTTCACAAAGGTGAGGGCGGCTCAAGATGGCGGTTTGGTTCCTGGTTGCCGAGACGACTGACCTGCGTCTGCTTAAAGCACAGGAACGCGACTCCTTGATGCTGACACCATCAAGTTCACTGGCCCGGGAGGACGGCGTGACCCAGGGCCCTGCGCTTCACAGCCTAGTGTCGTTCATACCAGACCCATGTCAGTGAATACATGTAAACAATACATATACAGTAGTTTACCTGTTACTAGGCTACCAGCTACTGTGGTGCGATGACACTCAAGTGTAAAAATTGTTAAGCGTGAAACATTGAGGCCATTCAAATGAAGCGTTAACTGCCCACAGCGGTTGGGGCTTATCAGCTGCAATTTGCATAAGCCTCAATCAATTTAATCGAGATTGTTATCACCCCGTTGAGTCACATGACTGTCACATGATTACCGTACTGTAACCAAATGGTCAAAAAGTGACCCCGCGGGCGAATGTTTAAGCACAGTTAGTTATTAGATTATAAAACTATCCAACAACTGTGCAAATTGTTTTTTAAATGCCAACCCTTTTTAGGCCATTTTAATGACACACACTGGATGGGAAGGGGAGGGATCAATGAGTGGGTAGGGGTGAGACAGTGAATACAGACACAGGGCAATATGAAGCAGTATAGAGCCAGACAGTGCATTCAGGCATTAAATAGTGGCCTAGTGGGCTAGTGAATACAAATACAGGGAAATAAGGCGCAGGTCGGGGATGAACAATTTGCTTAAGGATGCCTACAGGTGGGATTAATCATTGGGGATTTGAACTCAGAACCTTCAAGCAAGGAGTAAATTCCCCTGACTTGTGCAACCATTGCAACAGATTAGTCACGACACTGCCAGGCTGCCTATCCTTTGCCATGGGGATAGAAAATAGAAGACACCACCACACGGTTTAGTTCTCAAAATTAGTGTTTTATTTTCCAAACATTGCAAACCCATTAAAGATCCCCCCACAGTATGGTTCGGGAGGGTTTCAATGAAAACAAAAAGTACCTCAATCTGGAAAAAGGCAAACTGCTTGGTGTCTGGCACACAACAGTGGCCAGCAGCACAGAGGTGTCATCGTCACAGCATCTGGTCTCAAGACCGTTTCACCACGCTCAGCTCACTGTCAAACGCCCCTGGTGTCAGAGACGCACCGTCTCCTGTCACTTCCAATATCCCAATCTGCGATCCGATCGTTTTGCGGGAAGCGCATCCCGACTAAAAAGAGATTCCAAATGCTTCCTTCCCTTCTCTTGATGTAAACAATTTGTAAACTTGGCTGTAAGCTGTTAATTGACTGTTTGTTCCCAAGACTTGGTACAGGTAGTTATTTCAGACTATTTTTCATATAGCGTTCTCTACATTGTAAAAAAAGTCAGCCAAAACTACAGTGTATTCAGAAGGAAACATTTTGTTATGCTGCAGCCTTATGCTAAAATATTTATATTTATATTATATTTACCCCCATCAATCTAGACTAAATACCCCATAATGACAAATCAAAAACAGAATTTAACTTTTTGCTAATTTAGTAATTTATTAAAAAGGAAAAACTGAAATATCACATTGACATAAGTATTCAGACCCTTCGCTATAACACTGAAATTTAGCTCAAGTACCTTCCATCTCTCTTGATCATCTTTGAGATGTTTGTATGCCTTGATTGCTGTCTACCTGTGCTAAATGCAATTGATTGGACATGATTTGGAAAGGCACACACCTGTTTATATAAGGTCTCACAGCTGACAATGCACATCAGAGCAAATTCCAAGCCACGAGGTCGAAGGAACTGCCTGCAGAGCTCAGAGATAGGATTGTGTCGAAGCACAGATCTGAGGAAGGCTACAAAAAAATATCTGCTGCATTGAAGGTTCCCAAGAGCACAGTGGCCTCCATAATTGTTAAATGGAAGCTGGCTGTCCAACTGAGCAATCAGGGAGAAGGGCCTTGGTGAGGTGACCAAGAACCTGATGGTCACTGACTGAGCTCCAGAGATCCTTTGTGGAGGTGGGAGAAACTTCCAGAAGGACAGCAATCACTGCAACTCTCCACCAATCTGGGCTTCATGGCAGAGTGGCCAGACGGCAACCTCTCCTCAGTGAAAGACACAAGAAAGCCAGCTTGGAGTTTGCAAAAAAACAAGTGAAGGACTCTCAAGACTGCAAGAAAGATTCTTTAGTGTGATGAAACCAAGATTGAACTGTTCTCCCTCAATCCTAAGGGCCACCTTCCAACAGGACGATGACCCCGAGCACACAGCCAAGACAAAGCAGTAGTGGCTTAGGGACAACTCTGAATGTCCTGGAGTAGCGCAGCCAGAGCCCTGACTTGAACCCAAACAAACATCTCTGGAGACCTGATAAAGGCTGTCCGTCGACTGTCCCCATCCATCCCCACAGAGCTTGAGAGGATCTGCAGAGGAGGCGGCAGAAACCCCCCAAATCCAGTTGTGCAAAGCTTGTCACATCATACCCAAGAAGACTTGAGGCTGTAACTGCTGCAAAAGGGGCTTCAAGTAAGTACCGAGTAAAGGGTCTGAATACTTTTCACTTTTTCCTTTTGTAACTATTAAAAAAAATGAAAGTGTCTGAATACTTTGCACTCTATATGTTCCTATTCAAGAAATGATTTAATAATAATGATCAAATGATTTCTATTTTTAAAATCATCCAGTTTTGTCCCTTACATTGTAAAGAAGTTAGGAATGTTTTGAGAGAAGGCTTGAAAGGCCGCACTTTATGCTTTTCACACTCTCATATCTTAACCCTTATCCCAGCTCAACAGACACAAGGGGAGAGAGAGAGAGTGTATATGTTTCACTTCAGCTTTCTGGTGTCGGGGGACTGTGCGAGTGGAGTCAATGCTGCTTGGGACGCTTTGGGTCGTACTTGACGAGCAGGCCCAGAGAGGCGAAGCCAAACAGGAAGGTCTGGATGAACCACAGGAAGCGCGAGCCACCATCGGTGATGCCTTTCTGGCTGTGGGGGGGGAAACAGAGAACATTTAATTAAAAATGTTTCCCAACCTTAATACTGATTAGTAAAGCATACAATAGGCATACTATGCATGTTATGGGCAAGCGCAAATCCTGATCTTCACGCGAATTGGAGAGTCACGTGAGAAAGGGAAAGAAGGTGGAGAACCCTTGTACAAAAGCGCCCTCTGGTGGAGCGTCATCCTTACCTACACATCCTCAACGCGATGGACGCTTCAAACACATGGACAGCCCAAGCAGCAAGCCACCTACAAGCACACACAGTTCAGGTGTTTCAAAATTTGTGTTGCCAGCATATTATTGTTCTAATAATGTGGGAAATGGTTATAGGCATTCTAAAGCAAGCATGACCAGAGGAATATAATATGGGGCATTATGCCTGGTGGTTGTCAGGGCAATGTGTCAAAGGCACATTGAGCCATCGGGCCTCCCTCTCTCTCTATACATACACACATACCACCTATGGGCCTGCATGCCTTTGTGGCTTGTATGCAGCCAGCCACATGTCGCTGGGTAGACCATTAAGCCACATACATGTATCAAAATTCTACAGATTTTATATATTTATAATATAAGCCAAGTGCACAATGTATTATTCATTTGATAAGGCTAAACATGATGGATTAGTCAAATAGTCAAACACAATCTTAACTGTATTGATAGTTGGATAATATGCCCTATTTATTTACTGCTTCTATATACAGAAGTATTTGCTTACACCACATTACTATCAATCAGAGTACATAGTAGTGTCAACATCTGAGGAATATGCAACAAAAGCAGGAGAACCAGAGCTGCAAATGAAAAGTATAGGTGAAAGCTACATGACTTAGCTTTAAGCCATAGCCACAAACAAATCAAACTGCATGTTACCTGACACCCTAAAAACACATTTAGGCAAGGTGTCACTTGTTGACCAATTGGTTACAGTATGGTGGTCATGTGATATGATATTGATGGAGAATGTGTGATGTGATAACAATCTGGAAAGTAATTAGGGCGAGATTTTTGCAGCTGTTAAAATTACACTTCCTTGAGCCCTCTGTGGGCAGTTAAAAGTTAATACTTAATGATTTTCAAATGCTCTTTGTGGGGGCAGATACCTACATTTTAAACATGAGGTCACTCCGATTATCCACTAGATATGAACAGAAAGTGCCAAACGGACCCAGGTGCTCAAAGGGAATAGTTTCTGGTGCCAAAACAATAATCTGTAAAAATAACAACAAAAAACATTATCATGGAAATAGCATTAAAATATTAAACATACAACGTTGACGGGGAAGGTTTTTAATAACTGCCATTTGTAGCCTATCCAACACAACGCATTTGTCTGTCACCAGTCCACTGTACTGTTCATCAACCTGAGGTCATTTAGGGTGGACATAGAACATGACATACACATTTCGCAACTTTATTACTCGTCAGTTAATCATTTACTGAATCCAGCCGTGAAATATATTCTGAAGATACTGGCAGCTCCGGGGATATCGAGTTGTTTCGTACTTCCCGACAGAATTTCGATGTACGTGCGTGCCATGAAACCTAAAGCCATGACTCCACTTCATCACCAAGCGTTGAAATGAACTTTGTCCAAAAAGCAGTGTGTTGACGTTTGCCCCCTTTAAACTACAATGGCGATAACGTTTTCAAACAACGAGGCATTGGCCTGGTATTCTAATTGGTATGCGTAACTCAAAAAATGCGAATAGTAATGCAGAATTGATCATTAAGCCAAAAAAGATAACGCATAGTTAAGTCTACAATACCCGGAGCACATTACGTGTCACACCGCAACCCTCGTCCCATACGCCGTGGCACAAAGCGCAGAGAACAAATACAATGCAGTGCAACTAAAGTGGCCTCCTATCACACCCTGTTTACAATCACTCACGGTGAAGAATCCCATCGAAAGTGTCACCGTAACAATCCAAAATAGGCTGGTTCGCCTGAAATAGTCGCATCCATCACTTTTGGCCATGGCTGTTCTGCTTGCGTACTTCGGTCAAATATGTTCGTGCAGCAGCAAGAGTGGGAGGCACGTAAAGGCCGCGAGGCTTTTATAGTGTGGTTGTATGTAACGTTCCCTCAGGGCTATATATTCCCTAATATACGGTTCCATGCAAATCACTGTGTGAGACGTAGTCAAATAAATAATATTAAATGTAATAATTTAACTTAATACAAAAATATATATCAATATCATTGCACCTACTGTGCAAATGTTAAATTTTAATACATTATATAGACGATAACGTCCACATTTGAATGTTGAAACGTATGACATTTCCCACGACCAAGCAAAAGGACAGCTTTCCCTTTATGACATTTGCTAGGTCATTGTTTTGCCATAGTTATATATCGGCTATTTTGTAACTGAATTTTGATATTGGCTATATTAAAAAATTGTCACAGTCACACAAATATGTTTTTTACTTATCAAGATGGATATTTGTGTTGGCACTAAAAACGACAAAATAAGATAAGACAAAATAGAAATTGTTTGACTAATGTACCTAATATAGGCATATAGACCCAAAAGGCCATTTGTTGAACCAGCTTTCAATTATCTTTGATCACTAGATCATTGTATGTTAAGTAACCATACCATATAGCTAATCTTTAAGGTGGTTTATTGATTGGAAAAAGGAGGCGATGGGGGTGCTGTATTACTGTCTTGGCATATAGTCTGTTACTTTTGCTTTTTAATATATTTCACTCTTAATAGTTGCTTTCATTATCCACTCACTGCCCTTCAGGCAACCTAACACAGCCCATTTTCATTAAGCATGGCAAATTATCGCTGTTGAATACAGCAGGGTCTTTATGAAGTGTGTGAGTTTCCAGAGATGCCAAAGGGCGTTTTATAATGTGATAGGATTTGGAGAACCCATGAGCAGCATTTCCTTGCTCGGCTGGGACTTTCAGGAGTCGTCTGAATGGATGGAGACATTGATCCTGTGGTGGGTCAGATAACAGATGAAAGGCTGTTGTCTTAAAGCCACTAGGTGTGTATCCACTCCTGACTTGAAACTACGAAGCTCCAGATTAAAAAGATCCTCCTCTGACTATATGTTCCCCTCTATGTTGCATGTAACCTATTCTATCATGTAATCTGTTTTTTTTAATCGTGAGCTGATTTTGGGGTCATTTTGCATTCCATTTTAAGGCAGTTCACTGTCTCATCCAAGAGTAGGGAAACAGGAGAAAGAGCTGCAGTTCTTTAATCAACAGGAGCAGCTAAATGCTTGCAGTGCAAGGTTTACATAACTGGGTTGACCCCATGGGATCTGTGAGAACGTACCATGCCAAACATAAAAGATAAATAACATTAAAATAAAACACAAAATGTTCCCCCAAATAACTCTGAACTAAGGTAGAGATTCTGCTCATTCTATTGTATAGATGATGCTGGGCCAGTCAAAGCAATTAGTTTGATATGTCTTGGGCATCTCATATCATCTGACAGGCTCACCCCTTACTTTGACCCACATATGCATTTTAATGAGTTAAAAGTAGCCAACTAACAATCCAATTAATCACTGCATAACTAGCGGTTTTTGTCACAGCATGTCATAGATTTGCATAACAACGCAACACAGCGTGTGACTGATACACTTATCGTGGATGAAGGAGTTTTGTGTTTTGTTAGGTCTCACAAGTTAATATTTCTTGTTTTGTTGATTGATGTTCAACATTTTACCCTAGCCAGTGTTGCTTGTGGTTGTCATTCACAAATGCTGCTCTAAAATGAGGCTGTGATGCCGTGGAAACAAGAGGCCATGGCCCTTCACATCAAATAAGTCTGCAACATTTTTTGTTTTTTTAATACACCAGAAGGCCTATTAAATTTATGTTCATGTTTTCTATTTTGAAAGCTTTGTTTGAACTATTGCCAATATTATGTTTTGTAATGTATCAAGGAATGGAGAATAGCCACAGCCTATTATAATGGGAGATTAACAATCATATGGATTTAGTTATGCTTGCTGAGCCATTATAAGTACAAGTTAAATTAAAAATGATTTATCATAGTTATATATAAGTATCATCATACACCCACACAGATACTGAACTATGTATAATTAACAAACAACAGCGATTACAGTATAAAGGTCATATTAAAGAAAGGCTTTGGGGATGCAAGCAGATCTGGGGCATGTTGTCACAATCACAAAGACACACACGTTAAGTCAAATTCAAAACAGCAAAAAACACATGTGACCCAACATGACAAGCATTA
The DNA here is from genome assembly GCA_027123135.1 of Urophycis floridana. Lineage (NCBI taxonomy): Eukaryota > Metazoa > Chordata > Actinopteri > Gadiformes > Phycidae > Urophycis > Urophycis floridana. Next base: position 11,137,326 of record JAOPUI010000038.1, read on the forward strand.
AGCAGTATCGACGAGCCAGCAATTAAAAAAAAACACAGATGACTTTCCTTTGAGATTTCTAACAATGGTGTAAATGTGTTCTGTGCCCTCTGCCGTTACTTTGAGGCTTATAGGGTGATAATGGGCATTGGAAGTATCCTACATTTAAATCCTCAGCAACAATAAGCACACACACATAAACACACACTTGGCCCTTCAAGCTGTCACTTTGCTCAGTCAGCATCTTTTCCTTTGGGGAGGAGTTATGGTGGACATTCGGGGGTCCTAGGTGGTCAACATAAAAGGTAGCCTGATTACAACCAAGGTACAGTCAGTTCAGAGCTTCTCCCAGAAGAAGTATCTCCACATATCTCTTTCTGCCACCTCTGAAATCCCCATTCAAAGACAACCAGGAACCCGCACATCGCTTCACTGTCAACATGTGGAAGGATTCTGGCATTGGTGAGTTTTTCATAAAGTTTGATGTTTCATAAAGTTTGATGTAAATATGATTGTCTAGTTATTGATGATTAGGTTTGTGTGTACCAACTCAAAAGGGCAGCTTTATCCTGTGTGTATCTTCATCTTTTTTACTGATCAAGACAAAATTTAAGACTTCCTCCAACTGCTTCCATTGGTCATCCACAGTTGTTTTGGGTATTCACTAGCTTTATATAGCATTTCCTTAGCATTACTTTGATTGTCTCCTTTATTGATTTATATAACTTGTAAATGGGTCAAATGCAAGGCACAGTAGGCTGACTGCATGTATTGATCCGCTCATTCAAGAGACATGGTGTACATGTCACAGACATGTCCCGGTGCACTGAACCACAATAGACTGAATATCAAACTACACATCTGAAACGCCATCCCTAACCACGCTTCCTTTTGGTCCTCAGATGAAGGCAGGCAGGTGGCTCCTGGAGGCTCCGCCGGGGCCTCCTCCCGCAGCGCCAGCCGCAGGAAGAGGACCAGCTTCTCCAAGGAGCACGTGGAGCTCCTGAGGGCCACGTTCCAGACTGACCCCTACCCTGGCATCAGCCTGAGGGAGAGCCTCTCCCAGACCACTGGCCTGCCCGAGTCCCGCATCCAGGTACGCATCCACTGCACAATAACCGTATGCCTGAACTTAGCGCTGGTTGAGTTTAGCTAACTTGTTCCTACAATTGCAAGCTAGTTTTTTTTTAAATAAAACCCTTGCAACAAACTAGCCAGCACACATTTGCGTGCATCAATGCATCACACACCCACACACGCCCACACCACACACACACACACACACACACAGCAGACAACACTGTCGGCTCTGAAACCTTGATAGTGCTATCACTCTATCACTCTTTTATCTTTAAGATGATGCAAGCGCTTTTAATCAGGGCAGCTTGTTTGGTCTGCCAGATAGACTGCACAACGTGTGCTGAACAGCTGAAGTCCCTCTGCTCTCACTGTATTCAGCTGATCTGGGGTGGGGGGTTCGGGAAAGGGGGTCAGCGAGTCATTTGTGTTGAAAATGATTAACACAGGCACACAGAAGCACAACACATTAGAATTGTTTTTATCTTGTCACCAGCTCCTTAATCTAACCTGCTCCTTCCTCTCTGCTCCCCCCAGGTGTGGTTTCAGAACAGGAGGGCCCGGACCCTGAAATGCAAAGGCACCAAAAAGGCCCTGTGGCAAGGGGATAGCCTCAGCCCAGAGGCCCTGCCCCCGTCCCACAGCATGGCCGCCAGGGGCCCCCAGCCCGGCGTGCTGTCCCAGGGCCCCCCGCCGGCCTACCCGGCCCAGGTGAAGGAGGAGAGGGACGAGGACTTCCGGTACGGCCGCTGCCTCCCGGGCTACCTGAGCTCTCCCATGGACTACATGCACTACGGCTCTGTGTACAGGGGTCAGCATCCCACGCTCCTGGGCAGCCACAGCCCGCCGATGACGGGCCCCTGGGCCCACCCCGGGAGCAGCCATTCCTCCCCCGCCCCGGGTCCCTGGTGCCCCTCTCCCCAGGAGCTGAGGTGCGGCTCTGGGGTGCCGCCTTCCGGCGTGGGCCCCGCGGGCCTGCTGTACCCCGGCCTGATGGAGCAGCACCTCCTGAACCCCATCGGCCACGCCTCCACCACCCCCGACACGCCCGACTCGGGCTACTGGGAGGTGGCGTCCGACGGCAGCCCCAACCTGGACGCGCAGTACGCCCAGATGGAGGACTGCTGGAGCGGGGCCGCCCCGTCGGGCAGCAGCAGCAGGGACCCGGGCGCCTTCCTCCCCGGGTCGGCCCACCTCCGGGGGCAGCAGGCCCCCCTGCCGGAGCTCTCCCTCCACGAGATCCTGGGGGAGCTGAACGAGGACTGGCTGGGAGGGGTGCAGGGACTCGACGGCCAGGCCCCCCCCGGGGACAAACTGGCCCCCTACTGCTGATGGGGCTGATGAGGCGTGGCGGGATCAGCTCAGGGACCATCTCTGTGTATTTAGTTTCTGAAGTAATGGCGTGTATGATTTTGATTTTGTTTAAACAGCCTGGCAGGGTGTGTTGTTGTGTCGTCGAGGCACACGGCAGGAGTACCAACTCTCAAACACGTGGCAGCCGGATCTATCATTTGTGTCAGGGGAAATGGTTTCACATTACAGCTGTTTATTCCTTCTTTCCGAGTTGAATGAAGGCATTCTGGGACAATCTATTTATTCCACCTTACAAGAGCATTATTTATTAATTGTTATGTTATCCTATTTATCACCTTTTTAGGATTATCTGCACTTTTATACGAATAAATCAACTGTTATGAATGATACAATCTTGTTTTTGAACTTTCATCAAGTTTTCATCAATAGCAAGGGCTGTTTTTGGTGAAGAAAAACTAGCAAAAAAAATGCCTCTATACGCTGTGCTGTGTATGAAGCTACAGTAGTTACAGGGTAGTTACACAGATGCATGTCTCCAGTAGGTGGCAGCTGAGAGTTGATAGACAAATGAGAAGGCAATAGGCCTACCAGAGGGGACTCTTTGGAAGATCGTATATCATAGATATAGTTGTACAAAATACAAAGTAGCATCATACAACTGAACCGGTCGGCAGGGCTTGAACGTTAATACAACACAAAAAATCAATAGTGAACCTTGAATGGTGATACACTCTGATGTATCACCATGTTTCACCATTCATTCAACAATTAAATAAGGTAAATTAATCAATATAATATCCTTTAGCAAATGGACCGCTGCATCACCAGGTATGTTCTTTGTTGGACCAAATGATTCATTTTGCAATAAACTGCCAAATGTTCCATTTAATGCACTTACACCTTAGCACAGTCCTGTACCAAACAATGACAGGTTACTGTTGTTGACATTATGTAAGCATATAGTATTAGAGTATATGGAGTATTTGCTGGGTGTTGTTTTATATCTTCACATATGGGAGTGGATTTTATTATTATTATTATTATTATTTATTATTTTTTCTTTACTAGTCAGGCAAACAAAAATCCATAAAAAAGGTGTGCCTGGCACATTTGGTTTCTGTTCTACTAAACAACGCTAACCACACCACAGCATTGGTATTAATGTGTGCAAAGGAAGAAGCAGACAAAATGTCTACTCCCAGAGACTATTCTCCCCCCCCCATGTGTAGGACTAAATAAAGTGTGGTTATCACTGGGTGACCACAGTCGATGTGCTGGGCTATTTTCCCCCTCTGTTGTGTTATTCCAAAGCCAGGAAGGGTGGCGTTCTTTTGTCTGGAGACGTCGTGTTCCTTTCCAGAGAAACACAATAGGCTCAGACGCAGCGGAACAGAACCTCTCCAGTTTGCGAGGAAGTTGCGCAGGTCTGCGGACTCTGACGTTGGCGGGACAGGTGTTTACAAAGAGGCCAAGGACCTCCACAATATGAGGTGGACAGCCATCTCGGTGATAAGACAGTTGGGGCGATGGCCCGTGGTTCATGGGTGATTGATGGAGCCCATTACGGGAGTGGGGGATTGGTGCTGGGATCCAGGGTGGGCTCGAACCGGCGGGGAGAAGCAGACCTTTAGTGCCGAACAAAATGTCCCCGCCACCCTCCATCTTGGACATCTTGGACTTTTATTTTTGTAGTTTGTCGTGTCTGAGATTCAAAATCCGAGCGGAGATTGTGATAAAATGTGTGTTTTCACTCTCCGTTCACAAAAGACAAAAGGGTCTGACTGCGCTCTACAGACACCTCTTCTTCTTGTGAGCCAGTGTGCAGCTGGCTCCCCGCAGATGAAACACTGCTTGTTTTGATAGCATATAAATAACATCTTGTATGGCGGCCGAGCCTCTGCAGGCTTTGGAAAGACATCAAACTAGTCAACGTGTGTGTGTTGATTTATTTTGATTCTATTTTAAGAGCGTGTGTTCGCGCTGCAGAATGTCAGGGCTGTGGATGTGAATAGGCCTACGGTTTGTGCTTCATAACTTCCTCTTCAGAAAGCCAGATGTTGTGTAAGGCTCAAACTTCCCGTGCTTTTTGGTTTGGTTTGGGTTTTTTTTTCACAAGAAACCAGCCGCAATCACAAGACAGATATACAGAGAGGGCGGGGAACCGCGTCCCGACACATGATTGGCGTTAACTCTGCAAGTTTCACTTTCAGCATATTTTCATACTAAGGCCACTGTTTAACAATGTTCTCCCTGGCCGCTAAATCAGCAATATGCACACACGTTTCACTTCTCGACGTTTACATGTCATTTTCATTGAGAGAGTGATCTGAGTGTGTCTCTTTGTCTATGCTTGCTTGCGTGCATGCGACTGTGTGTGTGTGTGTCTGTGTGGGTGACAGTGCTTGTGTGTGTGTGTGTGTATTTATGTGTGTGTAGTTAGGTTTTGACATGGAATTTTAAGATATCTAGCATGACCAAATCTTTCCTGTCTGAGAGGAAGCATCAGTCTGATTTCTGGACACACAATCTATCATCCCATCTCCCACATGCACGTACATGCACACGTCTCAACAATGTCCCCTTTGTCTTTCGTATTGACTTTGTGTCTTGCCATATACAACACAGAGCACAGGCTATTTTAAGGGTATTGGCCCGTGTTGTGACAGGGCCTACGTTTGTATACACTCAAGAAACATTCAACAATATCCAAAGCGTTAGTCCTCTGATAACCAAACAAGTACAGGACACAAGGACATCACAACACCACACACACACACACACACACACACACACACACACACATGCAACCCCACACAAAGAAAGCACTGAAAAGTGCTACTATTTGACCAGACAAGAGGAGGAACAGATGTGGGGTTGAGTGATGGTCCTCAGCTGCTGGTAGCTTAGGGCTCGAGGTCTAAAGCCTCCTCTAAAAATATGTCCTGTAATTTAACCGACCCCTCCTGGGGAGTCTGAGGGCGGGGCTTGTATTAGGAGCTCATTATAGAGCTCACTGATTGGCTGCACCGCACCGCCGCTCTCAAGACGCATCTTCGCGTCTGAAGGCTTCAAAAAGTGATCTATGTTGGTCGGTAGCGATTGCAGGGTGTGTGTGTGGGAGTGTGTGTGGCTGTGGGCTTGTTTGTACTCTCGTGTGTGCCCGTGTGTGTGTGTGTGTGTGTGTAGACTTTCGCCCATGTAATCTTGTAGCATGAAATACTACTTTATATAACTTGATATTACACGTGGGACTAAAGATCTCTTGCTTTCGTTTGCCTTTCCTGAAATAGCACCGCAAATGCAGGGCTGCAGGCTGCTTTAAATAGAGTGTAATCCTACACTATTTACATTTTCGGCAGCAGGCTATCAATTCAGCTGAAATACGTGTGTGTGTGTGTGTGTGTGTTTTCATTTTAAAACTAATTGTATTACATTTGTGCTGAACAAATTAGCACATCTCATTTCATTTGACGTTTAACTGTATTAAGTGGGGTCACGTTGAAATGTAGGCCATGTTCATAATGAATTAAATATCTTCAGCCTTTCTACTAGAAATAGCCTATAGAGATAGGCCTGTATGACACTCATGCTAATAGTTACAAAGAAACCTAAACTTAAAACCACTGGGGTCAATCTGCCACGTGTTGTAGTGCCAATGTTTCAGGTTCATATATTTGCACAAAAAAGCGGATATAGCTAGATAACAAGTGTTAGGGAAACGTCAATAGCTGAAGGCCTGCCTGTGGTTTTACCAACAAATCGTCGTTAAGATGCTGAGCCGCGTGTTGCTGGTGCCCTCGAGCGGGATGCTCGTCGCCTACGGTAGTGAAGCAAAGGCAAAGTATGAGGTAATTGTTTGGTCACGTGAGAGCTGCAGCAACTGTCAAAAGTGATGATAGTGCTTCACCAGAGGCACATCTCTGCCGCTGGAGCTGGTGGGCTGGACCCCGCCCCCCGACAGCTGATTGGTTGCCTCACGTCCTCTAAGGGAGCGTCAACGAAGAGGGCTGAACGATGGCTCGCCGTACACATCGCTGCATCTGTCTGCGATCTGTTGATTCATTGTTACGGGGCTGTCTTTTACAGGCTACTTTTAATATGGTATGAGACGCAAAATATGTGCTGTATTAGCAGGTAGGATAATGCTATTTAGAGAGAAAACTGTAGGTTTACACTTTTGAGATAGACCTTCAGAAAAAGAGAAATAGGGCCTATGAGAGAAAGGTAGAGCCAAAATGACACATAAACGTATTTGTCATTTTATTAATTACTAATTTTATCATGTATGTTTAGAATACGAAACCAAATTGAACTGACCGCACGTGTTATAAGCAAAGTAAGGAAAGATTCAGCAACATATCTGGACATCATAGGGCCCAGTGGTCTCAAAATAATCGGACCACAATTCAGTCATGGCCCCTGCCCCGGTCCTTGAACATACTTTGTACGTTATTAAAGTACTACTAAGTGGACATTTGCTGCACTGCTTATTATGGTTATTATGCATGTTGATGGTGTAGCTGGGAGTTTTTTTTTTTTTTTTGCTGTGTTCACCCCACTGAGTCCGGTCTTAATAAGGAAGATGGACACCGTGATTCAAACAGACAGTAACACCTGCCCGACTGCTCCACATGTCTGATTCACTACCCTCCACCAACATCTACCCTACCTGTGGTGTTTCCATCTGCAGCGGCACAAACACACACACACACACACACACGCACGCACGCACGCACGCACGCACGCACGCACGCACGCACGCACGCACACACACA
>JAOPUI010000038.1:12394053-12404708 GCA_027123135.1 Urophycis floridana
GTGTGTGTGTGTGTGTGTGTGTGTGTGTGTGTGTGTGTGTGTGTGTGTGTGTGTGTGTGTGTGTGTGTGTCTGTTTGCGTGTGTGCGTGCGTGTGTGCGTGTGCGCTACTAGTAATCACTCGCTAAAAGTGAATGTAAGATTTAGTTTCCTATATTTGGTATTTGTTTATCCCGCATAATGAAAGAGGATTTCTAACCACATGCTATGCGGCTACCGTCAAAAAACCCCAACAAAAAACCTTACTTCACCTTACACTTTCTCTTTTTGCTGGCAAAAGACTTTGGGAATTCATTGTTCCCAGATGCTCCCCCTAAAAACTAAGGTGTACCTGCCCACTTCCCCCTAGCAGCCTCTGTCTCCCTCTGCCCTCCTTCCTCCTTGTCCCGCATCCCTCCGTCCCTCCAGCTCTTTCCCAACCCCACCACAGCCACTGGCATTCAGTTGATGTATGAAGTCATCGCAGCACTCTGGGGTTCTGCCTCACAACCCCCCTCCCCCCTCACCGACTCTTAACCCCACCCCCTGTGTTTCAGGCTCCAGGCCAAAACCTACAGCCCCTTTATGGGGGTTGTGGAAAGGCAGAGAAGTGTGTGTGTGTGTGTGTGTGTGTGTGTGTGTGTGTGATGATGAAAGGACCATGGGACAGAGTACTGGAGGGCGGTGCCGCAGTACCATTGGGCTTTGTGTTGATTGCATTCTAAAAATAACCGAATTAATAAGCAAATTATAATGCGTGTGAGTTCTGCGCTGGGGCACTTTAACAACTCTTTAACGTTTATTTAGACTGTGACCTTTTGTCTTGCACAGTTTTAATTGAATTTTATGTCCATATTTTTTTGTCTATTTATCATGTTTGCTCTTTGGAGAACTGGTGTAAAACTTTGCGCATCATTTCGTAGTTGGTTTCGTGAAAAAAAGCATAATTAGGAATATTCCACTGGAAATTATAAATAACTTGTGGCACATCTGTTTTGAGTGAGCGACCATCTGAGTGAGAGACCAGAACCGAACGAGTGGCGGTTGGAAGGTTGATGAGAAGCAGTGGAAAGAGATGCATTTTGGGTAAACGCGATCCCTCTCCCTCTCCATTTAGCAGCGCGAGGGTGAGCGATCGGGGGAGGGAGTGAGAGAGTGAGTGAGTTCGGGCCGAGGTGCTTTTCGCTTCGTGAGACACTTGCTGCCGGATCCGTAATGACTTTCAACAGCCAGACTCTGGGAAAACTATTCATAATGTCACACTGGTGCAGCGCTAACATTGTCAGTCGCTAGCCTTGATGTGCTTGGCATAAATAAAGAAGAATACAAAATCTGTTTAAGGTATGGGGATCCGTCAGGGAAGGCATAATCTTATTGGACTCGCATAACCGCCAATAAAGTAACCTAAATCTTTCGTCACGTGCATTGTAATGCGTGTGACATATCATATTCTTTTAACCGTACCGGCATTGTAATTCCATTTCCAGTCACTGCCTGCTGTCCCCAGCTCATGCATAAGTCAACATGTGTTTAACATTCAAATCATGCCTGGAGCACACGAGTTGGACTGAAGGGAAGAGGTTGTTTGTATTTCTATTGCAGGCAGCCCCGTATCCATTTCTCGTTAGTCTTGTCACTTATTCATGTATGCATGTTGGGCCAAGGCTATGGGTTTGGTTGGAGTGTGCCTGTCTGGGTGAAAAAAAAAGGGCATATTAACAGGAAGATGCTTGACGCGTGTTGACTGTTGCGCGTCAAAGTGTGTGCATGCGCGCACACACACACACACACACACACACCTGCACGCATGCACCAGACAAGATGTAGGCTCGTTCAGGCTGGATGTGTGTGCTCTTGACAGTACGTTTGTGTTTGTGTTAAGTGGATGGGTGGATGGATGCGTGGATGGATGCGTGGATGGACAGAGGCACAGGGATTCCAGATGGGATCATTGCATGTGAACCCGGCACCTCCCAACACACACGCGAGCATTCAGTAAGTAAGAGCAGTGCACACATGCAACTGTGCAGATGATGCCAGCGCACAGCGCAAACATGGCGAGGGACTGACCCATCCCCCCTCCCTGGGCTACATTATTAATTTGAAGGCAGGGAGCGAGGGACTGAGTGACAGGGAGATGCAGGGGGTTTATTAAACGTTTGCTCCCTGAATCCATGGGTCCTTTACTCCTAACCTGCTTGCCTCAAACAGCAGACTGTGCTCCCCCAATACAGGGGGACATACAAAGTATGTGTCCCAAAACGCCACTTCAAATGAAGGACTCTTAGCGGTCACATTAATAGATTGCCATTTCAAGGGCAGCTAGGTAGGCTATTTGGATGAATGGCAATGAGTAATCCACAGCTCTATAATATGTAGATTTTTCTTTTGTGCAGCACAAGGCAGCTATAAGAGAGGCCAAGGAATTCAGAATATACCAAACGCAGAAAAACTGGGATGCGTTAGCATAGCAACCTGTTAGAATTCATTAAAAGCGATTGAGACCCATTTCATAGGATGTGGATGCTTGACTTCACAACATGACAGCCTTGAAAATGGATTTAAACATACAGCAGTCCCACAGCATGGCAGCCTTTAGCATCCAAAGACTTGCTTTTTCCCAAGGTGAAAATGCTAAAAGATGTGTAGCAAGGATGGACTGATAAGTCATCCTTCACCCACCTTGTTGCTGCAGCCGTATGGGTTTGACATTTTGTACATCTCTGAAGGGGGCCTTCTTCCAGCCCGCTCCCTGTTGTTCTGGTACGGTGTGCAGGTTAGTTATGGCATCGAGTGGGGTCCCGTGAGAGGGCTATAGGAGTGATTGCACACTTGACCTCCGCTCTGCATGGTGTGAGCCACCAAAGATGGTTTACAGCGCGCCAATGCCCATGCTGCTGAGTTGCCTGTTTGAAAGACTCCGTGAAAGGGCATTTAGAGTGCGCTTTACCGCCGTTGTTTGACTCTGTTCCAGATAAAATAGGTAATTAGCAGAACAAAAACATAGGAAGACTGTGATTTTTCTCCTGCGGGATTTGATTGGATGGTGCCAGCTGAAAGGCTTGCCAGCCATGCCCAGTGCAGGCTTTGAGAGATGGGGAAGGGCGAAACATGATATCATACTGCTGGTTGAAAGCCGGCAGCTTTCCAGAAGTCTCGTCGGAGCCCAAATAATTCAGCGGCAGAGGAAGTTATTTTTATTACATTTGGATGTAAAATATCTAATAAACTGATTTTACACCTGGGCCTATTCATACATTGTCGAATAAGTGCATAATAAAATCACTGGAAATTAGCTTAAAAGGTGAAAGAGTCAAGTTTAATTTCCTGGTCAGTCCCTTTATATATTCAAGAAGGTTTTAATTTTTATTTATTTAAATCATGTTCTCTCAAATTAGCATTTTTTTTCTCAGTCAAATGACTAAAGGGTCATTTCATATCATTCATTTGTTATTACAGACTCACAATTGGCAAAATTTGTTCTCCTAAAATGAATAATTGTTCACTATTCCATTTCCCTCATAGTTGTTCAGCCAGGCCTCATGTTATTTTAGTGTTTGCATATGTGTCTTGGCATGTATATGACCCGTTTTATCGTTTTCCTGTTTTCCTGGAGTCCTTTGTCCAGATATGATTATTAAAAGTCCACATCGAAGGGAAACGGTTCATAAAGACAAATTGCACACTTGAAAAATAGCAGTTGTGCCCCATCACTCAAAACGTTTACGACATTGAAACCTGGGATTTTAAATTAAATAGACGGAAATATGATAGCGCAATCAAGGCTGTTTCCACATCAGACTTCCACTTAATATGAACAGCAGACCATCTTAAAGCACCACTTTAAAGGTCATATTACTATATTACTACAGAATTGAGGCACGTCCAAGGGCACTGACACCGCAAGGAATACCTTTATTATAGGAGTCCTGAAGCGACAGGGTGGATGGAACGTCATGTTCCACTTGAAAAGGACAATGGCGTGTGGACGCCTACATGAAGTGGAAGTTACGCCGCAGAAAGTTAGCATGCGCTGCTCAGAGTGAGTTCAGTTCCCTGAAGTTACATTATCGCTGCTATGAAGTTGAACTGCTTTTTGTAATCATGCAACATAGCGGTATTATATTTGTTCTGAAAGCCCCCGCTTAATTCCTAAATCCCTCTGTTACAACGAATCTGGTTTAGTGTGCCTCGTCTGGCAAATAATGGCACGTTAGAATGGGAAAGTTTGAACAATTTAGTTTGACAAAGTGTGTACCCAGAGCATGCAATTTTGGTCCTGCAGCTTTACATAGAACACACTGTGGTGTGCTCAGAAAGACTTCCTCCTGAGAGTTTGGAAGAAAATGGAGGCAGTAGGCTAATGCTATAATATGATTGTTGTTGCCAGGGATGTATACGGTTTGTCTATCAACAGGGCAATACATTCACAGACCATGTATCGTGGGTTAGAGCCACTGAATGACCGGACAACCATTTTAGAGACCGGCTGTCGATATTGGAAATCTCTAGTTTAGTGAAATGGACTTTGCCACGGTAAAGTGGTCCGTAGCTTGTAGCTTCCGAGAGCACTTGTTTTCCTTGACATTCCTCTGTCCACAGTCGTTTCCTCATTACAGCTGCAGCCAGGTGCCACTGACACGAGGCGATAGACGGAATTGGTTTTATTTATATATTATTTTCCTCCCTCCGGCGGCTGCAATCCTCTCCTCCTGTCACGGCGAGCCGTGAAGAGAGAAGAGTACCGCAACACTTCGCCGCTCTCCAGTCCCTTCTTAATTACAAAACCCTAATTAACCGACACAAAAACAATGCGGGTCAACTTTTACGCCGCTGTATTTACACGTGCCTTTCCCCCCCGGAGCACTGCGTGCCCACCGCGCTAATGCACACCGTTCGTCTCGCTGGGCTTGTGTGTGTGTGTGTGTGTGTGTGTGTGTGTCTGTGTGTGTCTGTGTGTTTGTGCGTGTGTGTGTGTGTGTGGTGTGTGTGTGTGTGTGGGGGGGGGGGGGGTGTTGCAGCAGAGACACTACTGTTGTGCAGTGAGGTTGCAGAGTGGGATGGAGGAGAACACTTGTTTCATTAATAAGTGAAGGAGTCATCGGGTGGCACACCTATAGTGACAGGAGGCAGGCCACAATGCATAGGTCTGCACACCCATCTCCCCAGCCACAGATCTGTCTCCATTGCCGGTCATGTGCTTGTGTTTGAGACGATTTCGGGGGTTTTTTTCAGCGGTAGACAGAATTTGTAGTCATTTTTTTCTTTGATGTGTCATGTTGTACTACATTTATTTTTATTTTAATGACCAGTATGTAAAAGGTTATATTTTACTAGGGCATTGTGGAATTAGTCCCATTTAGGCTGTGGATGTCACGAAGAACTGCCTGTTATAGCGAAATTAGCCTTTGAAAGCCTTTTTGGTTATGCAGAATTAACTTTTGTTCTCTTTTCCAAATGTACCTCCAAACCCTACAAACCTCTTGTTTTCTCTGAAGAGTGACAGTCCAGCTTATGGGGCCTGTGTGTGAAGAGGATCAGAGTGGCTTTGAAGAGAGTGTTGCTCAGGTGACCATACTGAAGAGTTACTATGCCTGTGCAAACAGTCCAGTAATCAGAAAATCCTCGGATTAAAGTAATGTTTACTGTGTCCGTTAAGGCTCCAACTCATTGTATTGTTGAATTGTCTATACATTGCCTCTATCTATTGTTTTATTTATAACTTGGTTATCAAGTCTATGAAGTGTCACAAACAATTGTTTGATGTTTCCTCTGCCATCGCCTGCCAGTTATTCATGTTTCATTTCAAATGGTGTGAGTCCCTTTCTTAATTCTTAATTATTCATTTACACTTGTGTGCAGATTGGTGAAGGTGACATTTACAGTTTGATTGTGCCATACTTGTGCCGCGTTTCTAATGGTCACATTGGGCCCTGAGGATTAGCATCCAATCAGGGTGGATTTGATGTTTACTGACAGCGCATGGGACTTAGCAGTGAGAACTGTGTTCATTTCAATGGAGCTGTCTACTTTGCCTCGCCACCGTTCTCCCTGGCGCTCAGCGGCTGTGAATGCGCTCAGGCAAATAACGGGATAGCCAAGCGCTGAAACCAACTGACGACACCTTGCCCTCGGAGCCTCAGGTAAGTGATTCTTCCAACAGGGTGGGCCAAGTCGCGACAGTGGGCGTGCCCTTCGAATCATCGCCATCACACAGCACGTCCGGCGTCTGCGATACAGTTTTATCTGGTTCACGTGACGTCACGGTGGACAGCAGAATTGTGCCGGCTTTATTTAGTCTTTAATCCCCAATAGCAATCGGCGGAGCGAGTAAAATGTCCGAGAGAAGGGGGAGATAAATCCTCCTGGATTAGTACAAGCCCCTGCCCGTCCCAGCCCTCTGACCCAGCCCCGTGCCTGGCTTTCCTGGCGTGTTTTCCTGTTTGTGGGTAAACCGCCCGCTGGCTGTCACGTCACGCTAACGTCCCGACATTGCGCCGTCTTTGTGTGGTCGTCCTCGGGGGTTCCTCTGCGGCAGGCGCATGTGGTGTGTTGCGGTGTGTTTGCGCGGGGTGTCCCGTTTCCTTCTGCGCAACAGGCCAGTGTGACAACAATTAATTATTCAAGGATCGCCGGCCTCAAGGGAGTCATCCGATACCCCGGAACCCAGAAGAGACCAGAAAATATTACAACCTGATATCGGGTGAAACAAAATACCTGGCTTTGTCTTCTTTTCTTTTTTTTGGGTTGCCTCATCTTCGTCTCTGCCTTGTACCCTTTTTTTTTTTTTTTTTGGCGTTACTGTAACCCGAAGACGGGCCAGGGAACACCTGCGCAGCGAGCCAAGCGCTGTCTTCTTCTCCCGGGCCTTGGTTCTGTGTAAACAGCGCTTACTCACTGCTCCCTTCTCACCAATGCTGGTCACCAACAAGCAGCCGAGCCTCGGTCGCTCCCACAGCTGGGACACGTTGGGGGGGAACGAGGGCCAGTGGGACGGCGCCGCCGCCAGCGTCTACGAGCAGCAGCAGCAGCAAGCGAGGGCAGCCGCCCGCAGGAACTCCCTGTCCTACGGCGAGGGAGGCGGCTGGTACGAGCCGCAGCCGGGGGTTCGCCCCCCCGACCTGGATTTGAAACGGCGCGACCCGTATTCCCACCAGGACCCGCCGTGCGGACAGGGCTACCCGGAGCGCCACGATCCCCGCGCACCGAGGAAGGGCTCCGTGCCGGACCTCAACCGCTACGAGCTCCCGGCCATGGCGCACCGCGGCTCCATCGCACACCAGGACTACTATCCTCATGACCCGGCTGCGGCGCCGCGCCAAGCAGATGGATTTTTCCGGGGAGAACATCAGCCGGTCCCTCCGCCCCCGCATCCACTCAGCAGGTCAGCCTCACACTTTGGTATGAGTCCCGGGGCTCGGGCTCCTTCCTCCCCTCTCCCACTGCCTCCTCCGCCTCCCACCGCTCACGAGATCAACCGGCTTTATAGGGACCCTGGAGCCGTAGCTAACGCGGCTGCCAAGATGATGCCAGATGGCCAACGCATCACCAGCAGAGCACCGTCTCCCGCTCACTATGGCGCGGAGCATGGCTCGCCGCGCTACGCCAGCGAGCCTCCTCCCATGAATCAACCGGGATATACTGATATTAACGGGCACCCTGTGGATCCCCAGCAACCGGGGGCTGCTACCTGTCTAGTGGTGGACCCCGCCTGTCAGGGTATTGTTATGAGGCAGGAGACGGCCTCACCCTTCACCATCCAGCAGCAGCTCCAGCAACAGCAGCTGCAGCAGCAGCAACAGCTGCAACAGCAGCAACAATTACAACAGCAGCAACATTTACAACAGCAGCAGCAATTGCAGCAACAGCAATTGCAGCAGCAGCAAATTCAGCAGCAACAATTGCAGCAGCAACAATTGCAGCAGCCGCAGCCCCTGCCTCCTGCTCCAATGTCTGTTTATGACCCAAACCTGCAAATGGCTGCTCCCCTTCCCCCACCACCTGCTCCAGCTCAAGTAGCCGCCCCGGTCCCAGTCAACATTCCTGCTCCACCTCCTCCAGCCTCTCAAATCCATTCTCCTCTTCCACCACTTCCCCCGACCGCTGCTCAAACGCCTGCACCTGTGGACCCCAAGAAAACCGACCCAGAGTTTGTGGCTTTGCTGCGAAACGAGGGCCTCTCAGAGCGCACCATTTCTTCCCTGATTCAGCAAGGCTTTGACTCTACGGGCATGCTGGCTGTCATGGAGGAGAACGATGTTCGCACAGTAGCCTCCAACCTGGGCCAGGCTCGCGTGTTGTCTCGCTTGGCCCTCAACTGTAAACGGCCCACTGATTCTCTGCCGGCCCCTTCCCAACCGCAGACACCCATGAGGGGGCGCTCCAATAGCTTCAGTCACCGTTCGGATATCTACCACCACCAGCAGTACCAGCATCAGCCACACCCTCCCCAAGCCTTGGTAATTGACCCGCAGCTAATGCCGCCGGCGACCCCAGGAGGCATGCAGACCATCTCCCCAAGAATGGGAGAGATGATGGCGCGGAGGCCAAGCAGTGCCCCTTCCCAACAGCTCATGGAAGCCAACGGAGGCTACCAAGGTCAGGCATCCCGCGCCCTGGGCGCGTACACGGGAGCCATGGTACCTGTACAGCCACGGCCCATGTCTGCCTATTCCCACCACTCGGGTATGAGCATGCCAATGCAGATGATGCCTCAGCAGATGACTGGCTCAATGTCCGCCATTCCAACTGCGTTTCACCAACTGCCGCAGCAAATGCCCTTGCCGATGCCGGCGTTACAACAGCCACAGCAGGTGCCCAAGGCGTACTCGACTAATTACACCGTGCCCATGGAGCTCATGAAGAGGGACAGGAGCCTGCCCCTCTCGCCCATGCACAGCCCACACCCCAGTCCGCAGATGCGTAAGACTGGGGCGCCCACCGCTGACGGCTCCATGGTGGCTGTGTCGGGGCCCGTGCAGGGCCAGGCCTCCCTGGCGCCCCACCAGAAGATGAGTCGCCGCACCGGACCACCGGTCATCGTGTCCAGCATGGCGTCTCCTGATCTAAGTAAAACCATTTCCTCCTTCTTCTTTTTTTTAAATTTTTTTTATCAATCACTCAAAACATGCCCTCTGGCTTTTTGGTCGGTTGGAATCCATCATTATCTTGGCTCTCTTTCAGTCTTTGATGAGAGCATGGCATGATGCTGGGGCTCATCTTTTTCAAGTGATTTATGTTTTCCATTTATCCAATTTAATTGCGTTAATTCGGTCATTCTACGTGTCAGTGTTGCGAGGTAGCCAAAATGGTGCAAGCATGTTTCCAATATATAAAATGTAGTTTGTGTAGAGTGACTATTTTCTAAATCATAATGTATTACGAACTTTATTTGTCCAGTTGGAATGCAGGTTTATTCTTCTTTGCAAGTATGCTTTGTGATGGTGCATTACAACAGTGCATGAAATCTGTTCATTCCATTATTTTTTTCCAATATAGTAGATTTGTAATTCTGCCTATATATTAAAATTATTTCTGTAGTAAGCCTTAATGCACTACAGGGTTAACTTTTTGAATAGCACTCAATAATCCATCCCCTGCCCTACTTTTGTGATGCAGTTTTTCCATTGAATTCCTTTTAAAGGAGTTCTTATCCTGATGGTTTTACATTCCTTCCCATCATTTCTTGATTATTAGTATTTATTTTGCTGTCAGAATGTTTACAGTCTATAGAAAATGGCTATGGTGAGGCTCTGTTTTGCAGATAAGGCTGTGGAACAGCTGTCGATATCCACTTTGAAATGCCCTCAATTTCAACAATTGTGCTGTCACACGGTCTGGGGGTGACAGGTAATCTAACACAGACAGTATTTCCATCCTTTGGCATCCTTTTATTTAGAGATCTTGAATGTTTTCCCCCTTTGCAATGTAACTGAAGCAGCAGGTCTGTTTACATATTCATGTGCGCGTGAGTGGCATGTAATCATGTGCACACCATATGAGCTTGTGTGTCCGTGTCTTGTCTTGATGGACTTGTTTACGACGGACGCAGGACGTTGAACAAGCAATGTGACATCGGAGCGCGGACAAAAGGCAATGGTGGCGAATCGATCACCAGAAACGGGCTCGTTGCTCAAGGCCAGATTAGCCGCCGCCGCCGCGATGGCGTCTAATCTGCAGTTCTATATGCTAGAGACACTAGCTCTCTCATGCCATGCTCCGTCTCCCTGTGTGACCCCACCCCCCTCACAGACTCTACAGTTGTGAGGATGGATGTTTTGCAGTGTTATGCTAATGCAAACACTTCAGAGTAGCCGGGAGGGCCTCTTGAGTGGGCCGCGCCACACGGCTGTCTTTCCGCCCTGGTTCTGTCAAGGTGCAGCGCTCTGACCTGCACAGAATTGCAATTAGTTGTGTTCTTTTGTTTGTTTGTTTGTTTGAAACTGCTGGTTCTGTTCCATACAAATCCTGCGTCGCTGTTGGCCAACCGCAATGACTATGTCAGGGGGTGGGGTGAAGAATATTGTTTTTATGTCGAGCTAGTTGAAAGGAAAGGGAAGCAGCAGTGTTTTTACATTAAATGTTGACAGTGGCAGTGTTTTAATTAGGGATGCACCGAATCCAGATTTTTAGGGTTCTGCCGAATACCGAATCCACTGGTTAAGATTCTGCCGAATCC
>JAOPUI010000038.1:12731968-12746362 GCA_027123135.1 Urophycis floridana
GTGTGTGTGTGTGTGTGTGTGTGTGTGTGCTTTTTCGTGTGTGTGTGTGTGTGTGTGTGTGTGTGTGTGTGTGTGTGTGTGTCTGTGTTTGTACGTGTGCGTGCGTGTGCGTGTGCGCGTGTATGTGTACGTGTTGTTTGAAGATCAGGCAAGTTAATGCAGGGTAGAGGAGCTCCCACATTATATGGAAGTAGGGCATATAAAGGTTGAAGAAGTCCCCAAGCAGCGGTGATGTCATTCTCTGTGATTGACGGCAGAATTTGTAATTTCAATCCATGGCAAGCCGCTCCCTCCAAGTTTCCCCTAATCTATTTCACGAAAATATATGAGCTCCGCACTCCAATTAAGGAAGAATCATTCTAAGATAAAGTCAAACAATGGTTTCCTTAGAAAGTGATAAAAATAATACATCTTCCCCACTTCGTGCCGTCGAATGGCAAGTTGACAGGGCGGCAGCGAAATATCCGTTTTTTTTTCTGCTTCATGTTCAAGCCGAGTTGATATTAAAGCGTGACGTTGAATGATCTATAACTGAGGGAGGACATTCTATTACACATGTATTACGAGCGTGTGTGTCTGGCGTGGTCTGGTCTGCCATATTAAAGCTTTATATCACCTGTCAACACCAGCTGGGCTTACACATTTCAGAACCTTGTTAGCGCTCATGTCTGCACTGACTGTCCTGTCTCTTTATCCGCGCCGTGTGTGTGTGTGTCTGTCTGTGTGTGCCTCTCTGTGTGTTTGTGTGTCCGTGTGTGCTTGTGCATTTTCCCATACAAGGCTTGGGGGTCATCAATAATACACCTGTTGCACTCTCATGCATAAAGGGACCACGGGGGACTCACATTGCTTCCCGTGGGTGCTGTCACCCACCCCGTGTGAGGAGTGGGTGACAGGGAGACCACCGTGGCGCCACCGGCATGCGCACTAGAGCGGCTGTGGCTGTCGCGTTTGCCCGTTAGGCCTTCGCTGTGAAGTTGTTGCTACCTCCAGAGAGGTTAGCTAGGATGTTAATGAGCTAGCTCTTATAGGTAAGCTAGGATGTTAATGAGCTAGCTCTTATAGGTAAGCTAGGATGTTAATGAGCTAGCTCTAATAGGCAAGCTAGGATGTTAATGAGCTAGCTCTGATAGGTAAGCTAGGATGTTAATGAGCTAGCACTGATAGGTAAACTAGGATGTTAATGAGCTAGCTCTGATAGGTAAGCTAGGATGTTAATGAGCTAGCTCTGATAGGTAAGCTAGGATGTTAATGAGCTAGCTCTGATAGGTAAACTAGGATGTTAATGAGCTAGCTCTGATAGGTAAACTAGGATGTTAACAGCGACAATGAAGGTGAACCTTTTGGACCACCCGCGCGTGTCTGGAACAGGGCCGCTCGGTCGGTCTCCGCTGTGGTTGGCTGCAGGCGTGTGCTAGCGCTCGTACAAACCACTTCACACTCGCCGCCACGCTTCCTTGAGCCCAAAACAATACACCCGTCAGGCGTGAGGGTTAGTCGGCTGAATGGCTGTCAAGCCAATCGACGGACGGACAGACAGACAGACAGACAGACAGACGGACAGAGAGACAGACTGACAGACGATACAGATGGACAGAATGCATAATTATATTACAATATTTCAGAATGGTGCTGGTGTGCTGGCGAAGCTGAGTTTGGGGTCTCGGTTCACCTCCGCCCATCGCAGGCGCCTTTGCCATCGCCTTCGCGGGGCGTTTTTCTCTCGTGGTGTCCTCCCCTTGGAAGCTCGCCCGAGTGACGCCGTGCGGGCGTGGTCACTGGGGCCTGCGTCACCCTGTGGGTCGTCTCGGCGCGGCACTGGAATCTGTCACCTGCCCCCGCCCCTCTCTGTCTGTTCCCCTTACATCAGCAAGCACTAAAACCCAGCGAGGAGCACACGCCCCGCGCCGCAGACGGCCCAGTAATGGCGTGTGTACGACATGACAGCGGCCGCCATATTGACTTTCCATTTGCGCTGCAGTCGATACGGCGAAGGCTTTGACCCGCGGAGGATTAGAATGAAAGCGCTCGTTGGGGAATGAAGTTATGTTCTACGTACGCGACGCAGAACATTATTGTTATTATTATGATTTTTATTACTATTATTGTTATTATTATTATTACGCGTTCAAACAAGATGCGCTATCGACGCCGTTCCTGACCTGGCCCGGAGAAACAAGAAAAAATGAAAAGTTATGTCTGAGGGGGAAAAAAATGGAGCATGAAGAACAGATAGGGGTGGGTGGGGGGGCAAGGGGGGGTGGGGCAAACGGGTGACCGTCATGGTGGTGTCCGTCTGGCTGCAGGGTCTGACCATCCACACGGACTCGGCCAAGGCCCTGGCGGACTCCCTGGACGTGGCCCGGGTGGACGGCTTCCCCTACTTCAACACGCTGCTGCGCATCCTGGCCACGCGCTGCATGATGCAGGCCGTCTACTTCTGCTCCGGCATGGACAGCGACTTCCACCACTACGGCCTGGCCTCGCCCATCTACACGCACTTCACCTCGCCCATCAGGAGGTGGGCCTCACGCACATTCACATTCACATTGACAGTCACATTTAGTTTTACATTCACATTTACATTCACATTTACATTCACCTTTACATTCACATTTACATTCACATTTAGCAGACGCGTTTATCCAAAGTGACTTACAAAGAGTACATTTGTTATAAGAAGGTGAAACATTTAATTGCTGCTAATACAATAAGATAGAACAAGTGTAGACCAGAACAAGTTTCAAGCATTACAATTGCTAGGTTAACCCTTGCTAGTATACAACATCTCTGGTTAGGTGCCAAGTTACAAACTTGGCACTTATGCACGCATGCACAAACATAGGATGCAAAATCACATGCAAAACATCACACACATGCAAGTTACTGCATGCAGTTTTTTTTTATGTGCTTGTGTTTGATGCATGCATTATGTCTACAGGTTTTTACCTAACCCCTGATTATGAACAGTATTCTGGGGTCCAAAGACTAAAAAAAGCCCCTTTTGAAATAAGTCAACAGACCAGCATTGCCGGATTTCATCGATTCAATCATTCTAATGCCCTCTTCATCCGGCATATCAGCCCAAAGCTTTAGTTTGACCCGGCCCAATCCTCTGCCATTCGTCTGCACAGATACTCGGACATCATAGTGCATCGCCTGCTGGCCGTGGCCATCAGCGCAGACAGCACCTACCCCGACCTGACGGACAAACACAAGCAGTCGGCCCTCTGCAACAACCTCAACTACAGACACAAGATGTCTCAATATGCGCAGAGGGCGTCCGTCGCCTTCCACACGCAGGTGAGCGCATACAGTAAATAATGCACCCCATGCACACACACAAAACACAAAACACAGCCGTGGCCACATGGCAATAGGTCCCGATGGAAACGGGGGCGGGCGTGGGTTGTTTTAATTATTCATTGTGTGTGAGCCTCGGATCATTGATTGTTTTCTTGGAAACGTTGTGGTTAGAATTACGGTTTGTCAGAGAACTCATTTAAGATCACTCCGCTCCCAGACATGTGATGACCTGGCCGTAATATATAGCCTTTCAATACGCTTGACTTTCCGTCCATCCTTTTTTTTTTTTTTGTATAAACAAGCTATGCTTGTTTGTAAGCTTGTATGCCTTTTTTTGTATGGACTCTGGCCCCATATTTGCATTCAAAGTACATATCTTAGTCATTGAAACGTTTAATTGTGTACCTCAAAAACGGTACTTTCCACATTAATGATGCAGTCAGATCCAGTTCATGCAGTGTAGTGCAACGACAATGCTCTCTCTGTCTGTCCGTCTGTCTGCCTGCCTCTCTCATCATTGCATTTGTCACCTTCTAGTTGTTCTTCAAGAGCAGAGGGATCCTCAATGAGGAGGGCTTCATCCTGTTCGTCAGAAAGAACGCCATTATAGTGCTGATCCCAAAGTTCGGTCTGGAGGGAACGGTGTTCTTTGACGGCAAGGGCAAGACTGGCCCAAACCTGGTCTTTGATGAAGAGGTAAACGCTCCTCCCAACTATACAGTCAGTGCCTCAATGGAGGTGGAACAAAAAAAGAGAGTGAAAGCGCTGCTATGAAATCTCGGTGACTAATCTCCACTGTGTGCATCACATTCATCTCTACAGGGACCCACTTTGATGGTGGAGCAGCACACCTTTAAAATATTCGACAAGGTGAAGGTGACCATCAGTCTGGATGACTCAAATATTCAGCACCAGAAGATCCGCATGTCTCTTGTGGAGCCTGAGGTAAGGCCGGCATTAGTTTAGTGCCACCCATTATTTATTTATTTCTGTTCCCCAATAATGTTATTGCTTGTTTGGTATACTGCTAGAGTAACGCATCTTAACATTTTTTTTCTCAGCAAAATTTTCCCACATAAAAAACCTTTTTGTATCATACAATTAGATTTTCTTTGTTTTTGCAGCAGATGCATTTAAAAGCTGTTTCTGTTTTTAGATTCCTGGTGTGAGTGTTCCAGTACCAGAGATGGAGCCACTGGCCAAGAAGCCCAAACTGGACCTCTGAATGGCTTACCCAGCTTCAATAACCCCAAATGTAACTTTCTAAATTAGGATTTTAAGTGTTTTTTTTATTCTACCTCTATGGAAGAACATGCATCTATTTAGACTGTTTGTCAACTGAGGAATGAATTTAAAGGTTTAAAGGGGTCCATATCGGGTATAGCAAATTTAACATCAAAATAATTAGCCAAGAAATAAAGTTGGATATGTTGTAGTTTGAATGTTTATACTTGTCTACAAAAGTTGAATTGAGTCTTTTTGAATTACTGTTTTGCATATAAAAGTGTTTCCCCCTTATGTATGTTATTCTGGGTTTAGTAAAACAATCCATGCACACACTGAATATATACACAAACATAAGGATATGGCTCATTGAATTTATTGGTTTTATTACAAACCAGTGGCATCAAACCTGTATGTTACACACTAAATCTTGTATACAAAAAATGTACAAAATATTGAATGTCAAACATATTTTGAATAAAAACACAAAACATTGAATCAAGTCTATGATGAACAGGGTTTAAGTTAAAAGTTCATGTCTGACAAATTGGTGCCAATTTTAAGTTAGGTTTCATCAGTTTTCTGTTAAGATCACCACAAAAAAAGAAGTACATAGTGTATAATATGCATTAAAAAGAGGTCACTGTTGTGCAAGTAGCAGTACAGAAATGACATTTTATATTGTATATTAATTTTTCTAATGCATACATCCCTTAAATCTCCCAAAAGAGATTTGTCATTCTCATAGAATTGGTGCAAATATAATAACTTGAGGTAAAACTTTCCCATTTCAACAGCTTTGTTTGTCGAGTAACAATGTAAGCATTGTCCTCACAAGTTAAAAGCTCACATTACTCCTTTTTAATATGAAGTCAAAGAGTTGAATGTTGAGTATACCCAAGTTAGATTTGGCTCCGACAGCAATGAAGCGAACACGTTCAAAATGGCTGCTTCAAAAGAAAAGAAAAAAATGTAAACATATTTGATTGCATGATCGTTTTCAGGCGTCAGTGGGTGCTTGTTCCCATGATTGCAGCAGGCTCAGTGGTGAGGGTAAAATGCCTATGGTGGGAAAAAAGTTACATTGATTTATACAGACGTTATACATTTATGTTTTTGATCCTACCATGGTGAAATAACATGTAGGGGTTCATTGATTGTAAATGGTCTCAAGTCCTGAATGGATATGAGACAACTATGATAAAAAAAAAAAACAGGATGTTGTCTACATTGACGTCCCTTTTTGAAAATAGCACGTTTTTCAAGTTCAACACCATAACTAGTCATGAGGAAAAGTGTAGACTGTGACTGTGCAGCACTGTATTTAATAGTGTGTCGACACGCCAGTTCAGCCACACTATTCAGCCCACCGACGGGTGCCTTTACCTTCACTTTAGTTTGCCTGGGAAAAGGAAAGGGCTCGTCCACCAAGTTTGAACTGAAGGATTCCTTGCAGTTAGACATCGAGCTGAGGCCGTCAATGAGACTGGCGGTGCCCGCGGAGGTCGTGTTATACCCGCTGTCCACCTACACATCCACACACAAAAAGGAACAGGCAAGTTAGAAGACAATATGGCAACATGACATGAGAAGAAAGCTGGAACGCAGTGGGATGAGCAATCACATTAGGTGGGGCGTGTCAAAGGGAAAGGGAACCCCGCTTTTAGAACAATTAAAAAGGGAAAAGACCATAAGGGTCCAGGAGCCGCTCTGCCCATCCCTCCCAGCGAGGGCCACCACCCCTACACACCTGCATGCTGGAGTCGTAGCGTATGCTGCTCCCCTCCGCCAGCAGAGACACAAACATGTGGGAGCTCTCCGTGGTCGACACGTTGCCCATGCGCGAGCTGGTCAGCTGCGCCGAGGGCTCCCCGGCCTCCTCCCTTTCGATAATGTCCTCCAGCCTCCCCTCCATGGGAGTCCCCTTCCCTGCCCCCTCCCCCTCCTCCTCATCCTCTGCCTCCTCATCCTCCTCCTCCTCCTCCTCCGCTTCCACCTCCTCCTCCGCGGAACGCGCCGTGCCGTTGCCGGGGCGATTGTCCCGGGAGGCGGGGGACGGCGGGTCGAACTCCATGGCGGCGAGCGGCGGCGAGGCCTGCGGGTCGTGGTGCGGCGCGGGGTGGAGGATGGGCGAGATGAGGCCCGGCGACGCCCAGCAGCGGGCCCTGGGCCGGACCTTGGACCGGCCGCTGGGCTGGGACACGCCGCGGAAGGGGAGCGGGCGCGGAGAGCAGTTCCGGATGGGCGAGCAGCCCTCGACATACGGGCTCCCCGAGCAGGAGTTAACGTCCATGTCCACCGGGACGCCGCCGGCGCCGCCATCTGGCGTCGGGAAGCTCAGCTGTTTCCGCTCCCCTGGGGACCGGAGGAGATTTGTACCAAATTAAAAGACGGGGGAGTGAGGCGGCGGCGGCGGCATTTCGCGCGACAAAAGAGTGAAGGGACTCAGCGATAGCACATGTACAGTGGGGCTACGTTGGGATAGCGTTACACGCCAGTGACTCACCTGAGCCTATGGGCGTGAATCCCACGTGAGGGCCGATGGGGGAGAAAGAGGGGGAGGCAAAGCCAGAGGGCGAGGACCTATCTGGGAACATGGGACTGGTGATGCTGCCCAGGCTGTGGTCACGGAAACAACCGTTTTGGATCGGACTAGATGAGAACTGGCCCTGCAATGGAGTGAACACACACGTTTACTTCTTCAATGCTGCCTTTTTCCATTGATAAAAAAAGAAAAACACTCACCTATACATTTCCTTTTCAGTGTCAAACAAAATGGCAGATAAACAAGTAGAAGCATGCACATTTCTTTTTCTTTTTTTACAAGAAACATTTCCTTTCCATCACTAAACGCTCCCTCTCGATGCAAACACACAGCCTGTCGGGTCACATGACTCACGGTGGACGAGGGCGTGGTTGCCATGGTGTCACAGGCCAGCGGCGAGGAGAGGAAGGAGGACGCCACCTTGGGCGCGTCCGAGGTGGCGGCGCCGGCCCCCGTGGCCCTGGGCTCCCCGGGGGGGCTCCTTCTCTCCGGGCTGGACGGGCCGGAGTTGTCCGAGCCGCTGTGGCTGTCCTGGCCGTCCAGGAACAGCTTGCGCCGCAGGGACGAGGAGCTCAGGCACTCCTGCACCGCCTCGCTGACGTCCTGGTTGCGGTGGTATTCCCCTGCAGCGGCCAGACGACATGGGGTTCAGTACACACACACACACACACACAGTGAATGTTGCATGATGCATGCATCATGTCACTTTTTCACTGCACTCCATCCATCGCTACTTTTAGGATCGTTTAGCATCCCAATAATGGAGCTTGCCCGCCGTTAGTTAATGCAGGTTTAAATGAATGTGGAGATGGGCTTTAAAAAAAAAAATAAAAAAAAAAGGCTTACCCAGGATCTTCTCCAAATCTAATGCCACAGGTAAGGAAAGTGTAGTCTGGCAGGCAACTGAAACACACACATGCCGAAACAAAGAACCCTTTTAGTATTAGAATGAGAAATTAAAAATTGATAATCATCATCATCATTATAATTATGTCTTCCTTTACAAAAGCAATATCCCAAATTATCCTACACAGGGCATATACCTACCATTGTGTTTTTCTGGTTGCTCAATGATGTATGGTGAAATGGAATCTAAAAGAAGAGCAACAGAAGAAAATAAGATGCATATATAGATGAAAGATGTGACTACTACAAATCACAGTCTCCATTGCCTGGCATCTGGTGAACCAAAGACATCTACGATGACAATCAAAAGCAACACTTACTCGTTTTATCGTGAATAAGAGTGGTTTTCCGAGACACAGGGGCCGCCCAGGGAGAGGGAATGATTACTCCCTTGGTGAAAAACTGAATTCAACAGCAACATTAGACGTGTGAATTACGTTATTAACATAAACAACTGGTTTAAGTATGGTTATAAATGTACCTTTTCGATAGCATGTTGGCGCTTTTCTTCAATGTCAGTATCAATCCTGGAAAACAGAAACAAATGGGTTTAACATTAAACCTTTATCACTCACCACACACATAGTTATATAGTCATTGGCTGCAGGCTTTTTTTACATTTTGTAAGCAAAATAGCTTGATGCCACTTCAAGTGATCAGCCTCTCTGAATAAGTCGATTTTACAATTATTCTGATGAATACTGACAGCTCTGACAGACACCCTTCAACCCTTCATACAGTCCGGGCTTCACACTCACAAGATCCGACTACTCTACTGATGAATGATGTAAACAGTCAAACTATGATTTTGAAACAAGGTACAATCCCTTTATGGTTTCCTTGTGGCATATTTGTACAGTGACTATATTTGGATGTGAAATAAAACAAGGGTTGAAAAGAACGTCAATGGTCCAATTAAAAATCAACTGATTTTCAGATACACTATTAGTCAACCAACTGACTTACTGTTAACAGCCCCTGATTTAGCCTTGCCTGTGTCGATCATCACACTGACTACATACCTTGTCTGACTCAAGTACATGGACTGTCTTTGGATGTCCTCTGGGTTTATGTCCACAGGCAGCAGATTGGCCATTTCCTCAATAGCCCAGTCAAACTGTCCCGTAGCCTGGCGACAGCGAATAAAAAGAAAGTTATCACAAAACCATTAAGAGACAGAGATGGAGATTGAATCTGATTTGGGTGGTGATACGTGTAGTTCATATCTATTTTTTGTCTTGCGATATAAACGTACAGCTTTACAGTGCTTGAAGACAGAGGGGCTTGGCCCCAGGTGCTCCTGGAGATGGTGGTAATCATTTGGGCTCTCGAATGGATTCCGTATTAAAGACTTTCCAGGGGTTTCTGGTGTGATTTGTAGTTCAATGTGGTCCCCCATTTTAACGACCAAACAGCACTCCTATTTAGCAAAGACACGACAGCAAAAGAGTTAATTTCAGTACATTGCAAACCTCTTTATTCGCACTATTTTGGAATATTGCTATCTTAAATAAATATTATAAACTAGACTGATTTATACATGCATTCACTTTGTATTAGCTACCTCTGTTTGACTTACTGGCAAGACTTAACTCGATAAACATCCACGCATGACACAGCCGATTGTCTCAAGTTCTCACACAATTGCACCTGCGATGAAAACCACCAATATGTAATATTAACTGATAATACTTACAAATATATCTCAATACATCAATACCAATCTTCGTCCAAGTAGCATCAGTGCCAGTTATAGTTTCAAAATGATGTTTCAATTTCCCCAAAGGTCCGGGCAGCCAATAGAAATGTCCGCGGAAACGTCAGCGGACCAATGGGATCACTCTGTCGTCATTTCCGTTCAGTCATCGTGGTTTGGCAGCGGAGGCGGGCTAACAAACGATTACTCATTTTACACACAGGAACGTTTTCCTTTAGTTTACACAGATGTCATTCCTGAGATAACGAGTATTTATAAAGTGTCGTGTAGTAGTATGGTTGAACGGATGGTGGACGTATCACAAGTCATTGTTGGTATTAGTTAAACCTGTGTGTGGTCCTGCTAGCTAGTTTGGTGGACCATAATAGCAGCCCTGGCTAGGCAGTAGCCTCTTTATTAAGTGATCTGTACTACAACGTTACGTTACCATTACAATGGCAAGTGGAGCGAATGCAAACATGAATTCTGTCCGGGAGACCATGGACGGTAAATATGGTTCCATTTGAAATACATATTCTGAGCAGTACACTTTTGCATATAATGATACGTACAACTAACGTGTGTATACATTTAACATAATAACACATGCACATGGTCACTGTCAGTATAAGGGCGTTGTACTATACAGTACAATAGTGTTTTATATTCCGTTACTGAACCCCATATATATCATGAGGCAGATCCATGTAACGTTACTCATAGAAATGGTCTTGCTCCATTACCCCACTGTAACATGCTAGATCTAAATGAAATATTTTGATTACTGTCTGTCTGTAAGTACGTGTGCAAAATGTGTTTAAAAATGTGAAGTTGGTGAAGGTCAGTATTTATAATTTGTCATTTAATTAGCAAGTTTTTTAATCAGATTTGGTATAGTTTCTAAATCCTCATTTGCATTGGTTCTCCTCATTTTTTGATACATTAAATGACTGGATGATTTGCTTGTGTTTTCTACTAGTGCTGTTGGAAATCTCCAGATTGCTGAACACAGGCTTGGATATGGACTCACTATCCATCTGTGTGCGGTTGTGTGAGCAAGGCATCAATCCGGAGGCCTTGTCTTTAGTCATAAAGGAGCTGCGCAAAGCATCAGACTCATTGAAGGTATGCAAATATATTTTGGGGGTAGCGGAGGAAATTAGGGAGCAACAAGGGACAAATGAAATCTCCCAAACTCTACTCTTAAAACTATTAACTTTTGCTACATTAATTTAGAACATTTTCGATGATAAACGTGTTAAGGAACATAATAAAGATTCACTGAGTGGGTGGGGGGTGTTATTTTATTTAGGTCTATTTCAGCTAAAATTCCATATGCAAAATGGTGCCATTCTAGACATTAATCTATAACAGCATTACACCTTTGTGTTTCTGGTACTTGTTTCATATTTCTATTGTTGCCTCCAGGCCTCTGAAAACCCGACTAACTGAAAAGCCATCAGATCGCGTTCCAGTCCAGTTCTCCAGTGCAACACTTTCTCAATGTGTTGTCATGGACCTCATGTGCTACACTGTGTATGCCCAGTCCTTCTTTTGTTTATAATCACACATGACACATTACATATTTGTAATGCCATGGTTCACAACATAACCAAATGTATAGAACCTTGCAACCTCAGTTTCTGCCTAAAGATCAAGCAAACATGTGTATGAGGTATTTTTCCATAATTTATAATCCCCATTCTATGTCCGGTATTTTTTGCAGAGAAAAAAATTGTGTAGCACTAAATAAAAAAATCTATTTTAGTTTGTTTCCTTGTTTTTTTCCATCTTTTATACATTTGTAGTGAATTGTGATCGGGTTCATATAAACGTACATGACAATAAACAGTCACTAGATGGCACTGTGTCTTTCTTTAATATACAATATCTTGATATAAGGTTCTCAATATGGTTTGTTTCAAGTATAATTTATATCTGCTATTTAACATTCGACCACAAAATGAATACATATACATACTGTATATATTTTAAATATTAAAGGGTTGTATTTTGGATTTGAAGTACCTTTCAAGTGAAATTGCGATCCTTGATCAATATTTTCGTTTTATTAATTTTCAGTTTAAACAAAACTTATTTTTTTCCTTTTTTGCCATTAATGATCGGTCAATAGGCAATTCATTGTGGAAATATTTTAAGAAAATTCTTAACATTCACCATCATTAATAGATAACGGCTCACAATTCCACTTAAACAGAAAGGACAGGTCAACGTTCCAACATTTCTTCTCTTGATGACTTGGTACACTATCAAACAATATAGAACGCAATTCATGAAGTGACCTGTGCTTAATCTTTAATAATAACAAAAAAAGATTGGACCGCAAACTTGACAAAATAAGTATTCAATCAACCACCAGTAGCCATCATCTGTCCATCCACACAAAGCAAGGCTTTGTTTCACCGCTGTTTGTAAAATGGCTCTATTCATCTTCAAGACGAGACAAAATGCTGAGAGCACAAAACGCAACTCTGCAGGCCTATGTCCTTCTTGTAGCCTGTGTGTGCGTGCGTGTGTGCGTGTTTGTGTGCATGTTTGTGTGTATGTGTGTGTGGTTTGTGTTTATCCATGTAGGAGAGTTTAGGCTTTCATTCGATGCACAAAGGAATTGAGCAACCCTCTCTAAGCTATCTGACAACATACCAGCCCAGTAATACCAGACACTAAGAGAGGACGGGAAAGCAAGTGTGTCTATGGAAGCATTTCTGTCTTCCTACGGGTGGACGTGTGTTCTTGACTGACAGGCTCAGTATCTTGACTGGTCCTTTGATCTCCTAACACACTGATCTCTTGAGCACTTGCATCGGAACTGCATCTGCACCAAACAATCTGATATATGGTATATACATCTAGCCTAATGCCCTCAGGTCTAATCAACCGGGGGCTCTGTGGGGGGTGAGTTAGCGTTGCCTTTAAGATGTTAATGGTGAAAGAGCAACATTAATAACTTTTCTTTGACAAAGAAGGGAGTTGTAAGGTTTGGTTTCTCTTGATGGACCATCGTGGGCACGGTGTTCAGAAAGCATCTCTTTGTGTTTGATGTGTTTAAGGGGCTCCCCTTGCCCAAGACTGTTACTTTGATCTCCATAAAACAAAATATTCCCAAATCCCATAGTCCTAGCCGAGAGATCGCCCACATATGCATAAAACATCTAAGAATAGTGCACTCAACTAGGCCACTGGTCAAATCACATGCCCATATAAACTTAAGAGGCAAGCAGGTCTCATAAAATAACTTCCAAAGATACTTTGTGCATGCCAGCTTGAGATGTTGTGTCTGATTAGTGGAAGTATTCTCAGGTGTCAGTGAGAAAAATACCTTGTTTTGCATTTATATATGGCTACACTCTAATCCAATACACTTTGTTACTTTTAATTAGGCAAATACTGGAGTTCATTTTTATGTAGGTTACAGACAATATTAATTGCGCTTAATTGAAAGCAATACGAAAATGCTTCAGGTAGGTGCCAGTATTGGCATTGTGACATTTTGCTTTTGTACAATAGAAATAGAAATACTTTATTGATCCCAAGCTGGGAAATGACAGAAGCTGGGAAATTACAAAGATAAATTTTTAAACAGTGATGTAAGAGACTATTGCTAATGCACAAGCAAAGCATCTATCTAATGGTGTGTTTCACAGAGATGAGTTTGATGACCTTATTAGTATTGGCTTCAATGTACCAACCTAAATATACAGGTTACATCTTTTAAACTGTAAGATTCTAGCATTTAGTTCCTAATTAAATCCACGGTGAGAGAATTGGATCACATAAACTCTTTAAAGGGTCATTAACAATCATTATACATGATTATAGCATCGTAATCAAAAAATGGAAAAAAAAACAAACAAAAAAAACTTCCAAAGACTTTTAGTGACTTTGTTGCTTTTGGACAATATCCAAACTGATTAATCTGCAAGTGATTGATTTACAGTTGTAATTAGCTTCCCCTGCATAGATGCATAATAATCGTATATCTCCACACACTTGTATTAAAGTATTAATTGGTTTCATTAACAAAGCAGTTAATTGAATAACAATTAACAAAGTTGGCAATGGCATCAACACGCGTACGTGTGAAGTCCCCTGTGTTTTCCCCATGCTAATCATGAAACCCCGTTTTATCAGATTGTAATTTTGTGTGTTGGACTATGTAATCACTAATATCATATTGGGCTTATTAGTTGATTTGAATAGCTCATTGATGCGTTGCACAAATATTAAATATCTCATGTTTAACAGGTAGGCACCATATGTTGCATTGGAATCACATTTTGTTGGTAAATGGTCTACTAATCAAAGCAGGTAATAAAAACAAGTACAGCTAATTCAATCTCAGAGTTGTTGGGCTGAAGAGAGCAGATGTTCTAATTTGTTCTATTGTTTTCACCTTTCTTTGTTTTATAAGTTTGCTTTTGTTCAATCAATTTTTTTTCTTCCTTCTTTTGGTACTTCTGTTCGAATTCCAAAGTTTGTTTCTCAATTTTACTTATAATAGAGATGGAGGGTGGACTAGCTGTCCACTTTCCTTAAAATAAGACAATGCCCGCCATATTGTGGTGACAGCTTGCATTGTGTGTGTGTGTGTGTGTGTGTGTGTGTGTGTGTGTGTGTCTGTCTGTCTGTGTGTGTGTGTGGGTTCTTTGATGTGTGTGTGAGTGGGTGTGTGTGGGGGCGCGCGTGTTGGCATGAG
>JAOPUI010000038.1:12912650-12925539 GCA_027123135.1 Urophycis floridana
GGTGGACACGCCCGGTTACATAAAGGCATGAAAACCAGAGAGCTATGGCACCTACGCCATTGGTAACGAGCGCCGAACGAGGCGAAATGAGTGCAGTCGCAGGGTGACATCACTGGAACATTCGCCATGCCAACGGGATGATGCTGCACCATGGTGCTGCGATCATGGCGCCTGGCAACGGACAAAACACTTTAATATCTCTGCAGATTTTTCTGCCCGGAGCAATTGGGGAGAGGGGAGAGCCGCATATGGAGGCATTTAGACATCTTCTCTGGTTTATTTCTCGTTTATTTTGAGGGATCGCACCCTGGTACCAATTTATGTATAATACTTCTTGACTAAAGAATAACACAAGGCAAGGCTTGAGAGAAAATAAAACGAAAGATGGATTGTAATACATGACGGCCCATGATATCCAGGATAGAAGGCTTATTCTTACTTTATTCTGCAGGAAAGTACACCGGTACCAATTTGTACTGTAAATTTTGTAACACTTTTTGAATGTGTGAGGTCATCCTGCGAGGCGTCGAGGAGAAAGCCGACGTAAAGGCCCGACATCGAATTAAAAAAAAAAAATCAGCCCCACTGTACCCAGGAAGGGAGGCGGTGGAGGGGCGGCGTGGGGGGCTTCAGCACCTCCGGGTCCAGCCTCTCCAGCTCCTCCGCCAGCCCCACGAAGGACACGCCGTCGCGGGCGGACTCGTCCCGCGGCCCCCCGCCCTCCACCTCCATGCCGTCGGCGACCCCGTCGTCGATGTCCGTCTCCTCCACCACCTGGGCGAAGGGTGGGGCGGCGGCGGCGCCGGCGGCGGCCACAACACTGGTGGCGCTGTGGAGGGTGGAGGAGGAGGAGGCCGGGGTGGTGATGTCTATGTTGACGTTGAGGTGGTGCAGCTGCTCCAGGCTGGGCTGCGGCTGGCTGTAGTGCTTCTTCCCCAGCTGGATGCTGTCCCTGGGGATGAGCGGCGTGCGGAGCTTGGGCAGGGTCATGCTGGCGCCGGGGGGCGACAGGGACAGCTGCTGCTGCTGCTGCTGCTGCTGGTGGGCCGGCGGGGGGGCGGCGTGGCCCGGGTGGCCCCCCCCGCCGCCACCGCCGCCGCCGCCACCGGGGAAGGGGTGGTTGGTGGAGGGGGAGCGGGACAGCAGGGGGCTCCTGGGGGTGACGCCGGTGGGCGTGGTCTCCGTCTCGGGGCTGCTGGGGCCGTGCGCCATCTCGTAGGCCGAGGAGGAGGAGGAAGAGGAGGAGGAGGACGAGGAGTGGAGGCACTGCGAGCGGAACTTGCTGTTGAGCTCGTCGGAGGAGAGGTCCCTGCCCTCCGCCCGGTCCCTGCCCACCCCGGGGGCCCCCGGGCTGCCGGGCCCCTCCCGGGTCCGGCCCTTGGTGCCTTGCTCGAGAGTCCACTTCAGATCTGAGGGGAGAAACACAGACGTGGACACAGAGAGACTTTATTAATCCCTGAAGGGAAATTGGGTCGCCGTAGCAGCCAGGGTACATATAAATACAACACAAAAAATAAACATGAAATAAAAAAAAGAATAAAAATAAAATAAATACAAAAATGGCAGCACAGTCTGGATTGAGTTCAATAAAGCCTTGGTAGATTACATTCATGAAGCTTTTCCTTTCAATTTCCGTCCCTTGGGGATTAATGAAGTGAATCTAATAATAATTTAATAGGCTACAGACGTGGAGGTGAACATGGCAGTGCTCAGCCTCCACGGGTACATTCAAGACGAGGCTTGTATTCCGTCTCGAGGTCCGCCCCGTGAAGGTTACTGTGCGGCTTTGTGATAGGAAATTGCCTGGCCTGAACTCAACACTGTGCCCGTGGCTTCAAAGGCTCCAGTGTTGCCTCGTGCCCAGACCTCTCTCTCCGGAGGGAGGAACGCGCACCTGTGGGCGGAGCCTTGGCGTGGTAGGCTCCTCCTGCTGCGGCGCGGGGACCCGGCTGCCTCCAGGTCTCCTCGGGGGCCGGGGGCGTCCCCGGGCAGCTGGGGGGGTACAGGGGGCTGGTGGGCACCAGGTGGGCGTCCGCGGCCGGGGAGGTAGCGGGAGAGGGAGGCTTCTCCAAAAGTGCTGCGGAAAAGACAGAGCGGGTGAGGTTAGTCTCACTTTTCCTGCTTCCATTGTCCTTTTGAAGCCATCGCCCGATTGTCCACTACACTGAAAAGAACTAAGAACTAACAAGGTAACCTAGAGGTTACCTTGCAGTCGTTCCTGTAGCGACATGATCTGCTCTGCCTGCCTGAGGTTGGCCATCTTCAGATGTTGGTTCTCCTGCTCCATCTGCAACCCAGGTAGAAACACATTTGAAAGGATGCTTAGAAAGAACCTTAAAAAAAAACAACCAAATGTATGAAAAACAGATGAAGCTCAGCAATGTAAAGAGGCCATCCCGGTAACTCACAAATCACAAAGTAACTCGAAAGTCGATGAGACATTTTTGAAGATGAATGACTATTTGCCATGTAAGATGAAAGCCTTGCAATGAGACCTTTTCCTTTGAGGCCAAGCTTTGACTCTACATGTTTGAGCTTACCTCTCTAAGCTTGACAGTGACCCAGTCCTTAATCTTAGCAGCTTTCTCCTCAATGACCTTTGCTTCCTGGGCCCTCACCAAGATCTGTATTCGAAAGAAAACACGGACTGTGGATTACCTCTGACGATTTATGGACATAAATGGACTTCTGGATGTCTGGGGTCCTTATGTGCCTGCTCCATACCTGTTTTTCCAGCTGTGTCTGTAATCTCTTTATCATGGCATCTTTCTCTTGACTCTGATTGGTGAGGTCCTGATACTTCCTGCACAGCGAGCTCTCCGATTCGCTGGTCTGTATGTTGGCGGATTTCAGTTGTTCCTCCATGACATGAATCTGGAACACATAGTTCGGTGATTCACAGCAGAAATGTCGGACACATGTTGCTGCAAGGGAAAGTTTGCTCACTTAGTGGAGGGCGCGAGACAACGACTGAGCTAAAGTGGGATTAGAAACAGTTCAAAAGCTCTGACAAGATAAACCTTTCTAAGCCTTAAGCCTTTCAACCTGCTTCACGATTACTGTAATTTCGCAAAAATGAATTGAATGCTTTTCCTTGTATTAGATTCTTACATAGTTAGTATGTGTCAGGGTTTTGACGCCCACCCAAACACCACCCCCAAAAAATTCAGAAAAGCTATGAAAAAAAACAAGAACCAGGCCGGGTTCCGGAGACCAGCTGAGTGGGCCGGGGCGTGATGAGAACTCGCACCCGAGGCGGCGGCGGTACCTGTTTCTCTGCGTGCGTGGCCCGGCGATCTGCTTCAATCACCCTCTGCTCCAGCTCCTGCATCTGGAAGGGGATGGACAAACGGTTGCCTTGGTTACCACCGAGGGTGGACCGGTGGACCCGGAGGAGGATGTGTGGCTGGGGGTGGACGGCGCATGGTGGACAGTGCATGGTGGACGGCGCATGGGTTCACTGCATGTTGGACAGTGCATGGGTTCGGTGCATGGTGGACAGTGCATGGTGGACAGTGCATGGGTTCGGTGGATGGTGGACAGTGCATGGGTTCGATGCATGGTGGACAGTGCATGGGTTTGGTGCATGGTGGACAGTGCATGGGTTCGCTGCATGGTGGACAGTGCATGGCTTTGGTGCATGGTGGACAGTGCATGGGTTCGGTGCATGGTGGACAGTGCATGGCTTCGGTGCATGGGTTCG
This sequence comes from Urophycis floridana, assembly GCA_027123135.1. Taxonomy (NCBI): domain Eukaryota; kingdom Metazoa; phylum Chordata; class Actinopteri; order Gadiformes; family Phycidae; genus Urophycis; species Urophycis floridana. The sequence goes on from JAOPUI010000038.1 coordinate 12,916,354, forward strand.
GTGCATGGTGGACAGTGCATGGGTTCAGTGCATGGTGGACAGTGCATGGGTTCAGTGCATGGTGGACAGTGCATGGTGGACGGTGCATGGTGGACAGTGCATGGGTTCGGTGCATGGTGGACAGTGCATGGGTTCGGTGCATGGTGGACAGTGCATGGTGGACAGCGGGTTCAACAGGAAAAAAAACCCAGACCTCTGACAAAATGAGCAGCCTCGCGGGCTTCCACAACCGAGACTCACTTTATTAACATTAAAAAACGATGCGTCTTTGGAGCTCCGAGCTCCGTGGAGTCAAGCTCAAACCTGTTGCCAGCTTTCAGACCTCGGGAGTGCTTCAGGTGCGAGTGGGACTTAATCCTCCAATGTGCTGCCAAATAATCACTTTTAGCCTGGCAGGCCACAACCACGCCTCGCTCAAAACGCTCTGGTACGGAGAGCACGGTGACATTATGAATGTAAACACATTTGCCTCGCCGCAAAACCAACACAGGTTCATGGGAGAAATAGCTCGCTATTGAAAAAGGGCACCCCTGGCCAAACAGTGGTGTGAAGGAATACACACACACACACACACACACACATGCACACGCGCGCACACTCACACACTTTCACGGTGGACGGCCTCAGCCCTAAGTTCACTGACCCGGTTCAACACAGAACAAACACGCTAATGGATTCACTCCTTTCCGGGAAAAAGGCATTGAAATTCCTTTCCTCGTCTTTCCTTACGCTTCCCTTTGTGTCCGTCTCCCCCCGTCTCCATCTCTAATGTCCTCTGAGCCCCAGCCCCTCACCCGCCAGAGGTTGAGGGGGGGACAAGGGGGGAGGGAACGGGGGTTGGGGGTTCAATTCCCATAACCTCCTTCATGGTCCGACTGTGATTAACAGACAGGACGAATGGAAGGAAGAAGAAAGGACGGCAGCACATCCTGCAGCTGAGGGCTTTTTCAAGGAAGAAGTCTTCACCTCGAGGCCAGAACCACTTGTTGGGTCAAAAGGGTTTAACAAGTGGAATAACAAACTGCTGTTCTCCCAGACCACAGGGGGGCGGGGACACGCGAATGGCAGCACGGTGGCACGGTGGGTTGGCACTGCCGGTGCCTTACAGCAATAATAAGGCTGCTCTGCGTGAGGTTCTGCTGATTAACAATGTCAAAGTCAAAGTAGCTTCATTGTCAATTCCTTCACACGGCAAGACATACAAAGGAATGGAGAGGACGTTTCTCCCACTCCCACGGTGAGACAGATAAAGTGCACAGGCACAACATGCAGGACAAGACATTCCTAATACTAAAACTAAAGTAAACATACCTACAGATAAGACAGAAAGATTAAAAAAAGACAATAAAAATAAAATAAATAAATATACAATATCGGAATCTACTGTTATATGAGGTAGGAATAGCCGCATAAGTAGCATAAATAGATTGTATTGTGATGTAACTGGACGTAATTGGATCATTTTGTTCCTCACATGTTAGTGGATGAGGTTTGTTGAATACCTCAAAAACCTGCTATTCTTTGATTTCTCGCCGTGTAATAATTGGTCTCATTAAGAGTCAGACCTTAAGGTTCTTCAAATGATGCATTGTATCAGTCCGTTTGATTTTATTCGCCATTGTTCGTCGCGTGTAGTAGCTATTGCTTGATTTCAATGTCCATGCTTAAGCTTTGTCTGTCACCCCACAGTCAAGAAAACTCCAGCGACTCCATCACTTCCTCATCCAGAGGCGAATCAGGGAGGTCCCGACACAACGGCGACCAATCACAGCATTCGCCCAAGGACGGATCCCAGGATTCATCCAATGGCAGGAGGACAGATGGAACACCAGTGACAGAGAAAAAAGCCCAGGTAATGGCCAACGATTGATGGATCGGGATCACATTGTCAGACCTGGCAGTCAGAAAGTGTAAAGTACACTACCTGCTGAAAGTTTTTTTTTTTCCTGTTCCGTATTCCGTGTTTTTTTACAGGCACAAGATCATGGATTCAGAGCCCCTAACCAGTCAACATTTTAGTACATCATAAACGCAAATAAAACACAACTACTCTGTGATTTCTTTTCAAAACAGCGAACCGTCAAGCAGAATTGCACCCAACACAACAGAAGTAAACGTTTGATTCATTCCCTGACTTTTTCAAAGGGTTTCTGCCGTAACCTTACAATGCCTTCCTCACTAGCAATTCAGCACTGACCCAGATGAGGAAAGGACAATTACAACCAAAATCATCCGTCGTCGCGTCATTCTGAAGGTACCCTGCCTAACCAACGGCTGGGCTGCTACTGGTTTGCTGTGGTTTGGGGGTCTAGGGCCTACCTTGACTTAGTTGGGTTGGTTTGGGTTGGTTTAAAGTGGGTTTTTTTTTGGTGGTTAAGTTGTTTTTTGTATGTTATGTAACCATGGTGGTTTTGTTGTTTTCCTGATTTCTATCACTTTAGGTTACCATTTTCAGTGCTCCAGTCTTTTTGTCTGTGTACTTTATGTACGTATGATTGTAGCTTTACGTGTTGGATGCAACAAGGCATATACATGCTATGTATCGGAACTGATGCATGTATGTGTATGATATGCCCTGTACAGAAGTGCAAGAAGGCACACTTTGATTTCCCGTTGGAAATCCCTGACACCCATTCGTTCACCACTAATTTTCAGCCTCATTACTAATCTGAATCTTCCTTCCTCAGTGATGGGTGTGGTGATTGGGTGCGATGTGCAGACATTGTTTTCACAGCTGATGTCTTTTGTTCACTCTTCACCTACATCCGTTTACAGGGAGAACAGGCTAAAAATGTCCCGGTCGAGTCAATGACGGAAGAGCATTTTATCGATGAAGACGGTAACCTCGTCACTAGAAAAGTAACGTATCGTCAATCTTCGTCCCTTATTGTTTCTGTTACAGTCAAAGGCAGTTGGATATGTTGCCTAGTGAAAACAGCTTACACATCCTTTGCCTTCAGCTCTCCCCCAGCAATCACCGCGTCCTTGTTTGTTTGTGCGTGACCTTTTGACTCCTCAGGTCATCAGGAAAGTCATCCGCCGTGTGACCTCTCCCATACCTGAGGACCTGGGAGGGGCCACGCAGCTGTGGGATCAAGCACAGTCCTGGAATAGTTCCCTCTTGCATATGGATGCGTCCGAGGTTGGCACGGCAACAGCGATCGAGAGGGGCTGGCAGTGTTTGAATTTGACATTCAGAGTGATGATTGAGATGGTTCATTCCTCTAATTGAACAGTAACATTTGAACGATTTGGGAAAGCGTTTTTAATCAGTGTTCAATTCTGGTTAACAGCAATGAGACACATTTCCATGTCGATAGGTGGAAACATGTGATGTGTAACTTTAGATCCACCGAATTGGCTATCTACCCATAATATACTTTATGATTTATGATCATATGAAGAACACTCAATCATCGCTCGTCAAAACAATCATGGTAGCTAGCTATTTACCAGAGGTCTTTTTGGAATGCAACCTCAGAGCGGCATGTGGTGATTTTGGTTGCCGTGGGCACTGTCTTTCTTTCATGTTACGTATGTGATGTTGTGTAACAACATGGATACCAATGTTGCTTCTCTAAGCTGTGTGTGTTTACTTCTATGGGTTATTTGTGGAGGGTTTTCTACGCTTCAAGTCAAACAAGTAGTTAACGCTCTACCTCTAATATATAGATACAAATTCATGTTATTTTTCAATGTAACAATACTAACAGTACTATTTAACCTTTGATTAACTGGTTGGGTTTGGTTGAGGGTTCTACATTGCTAACAAAAATGTTTCTAACAAAAATGCTATACCATAAAAATGTTCTCTTTGTGCTTGATAAATCTGGTTTCAGGCTCTCCAGTCGTACCCGGTGTGGACTACAACCCTTTTCTTTAATTCTGGTTTCACTCTGGTGTTCTTGGTTGCAGTGATCGATCTCGCGTTCTCACACCCTGCGACCACACGAAAGCGACTCTCAAGTTGCCACGCTTCCTAACGCTGTGTTTCGTTTGCCTCTCGCAGCAAGCGGAGGGAACCAGGAACGGCAGGAGAAAGGATGAGAAGAAGCTGCACTCGTAGTGGTGGGCGGTCGTCTGTCAGGTGGGCTCCCCTCAAACAGCGGCCATCTTGAAAGTCGAAGGACACAGGCCGTGGATTTTGGTTCATATTTGTAACACAAATGAGTGTGTGTGTGTGTGTGTGTGTTCGTCGTCTAGACGGATGCAAAGCTTGTATTTTGCATTTGTCAAGACCTGGTGTGCTTCAGGGCTTAGGTCTACTGTGTGTATTTTGCATATGCATGTTTCAAACTTCAAAACTACTTTCTTTGTATGAGCTCATTATAATCTCCCTGTGAAAAAACATCCTCTTTTTGGCTCCTTTTTTGTTTAGTCTTTTAAACAAGGTCAAGTTTTTCGCCTTCTTCAGCTTGTGTTTCTGTGACGGATGGAGCTCCGCTCCACCCATCCATATTATAAAGTGAACGTAGAAGAGACCTCAAAATAGTGGCCAGTATCTATGTACTTTTATCCTGTGTTATTTAGCACTCCCCTTTATCACTGCGTCTATAGCTATGGTCAACGTTGTGTGTGCATTTTGGCCATTCCCCCACACCAGCTACAGCACAGACTTAGCTGACTGAGCTTTTGTCAGCTCTGTGTGTTTGCGTGTGTGTGTGTGTGTGTGTGTTTGTGGGTTCTGTGTGGATGTTTGTGGACGTAGGAGGACTTGTGGGGGGGGGGGGGGAATACACGCCATGCACGTGTCTGTGTGTGCGTGCCCACAGGTCACACAAAGCCGCACATTGTTATGTGGGCACTGTTTGTCTGTCAATTATATTCACTATAGAAACAGGCATAGTAATCACAACACACCTCAGGCTTGCATTGTCCCACTGGCACCATCTGTGGCTCTCTTTGTCCACCCAATCCCAAAACATGAAAAGGATTCTAGCTATACAAAAAAGGGATTGTGATCCCATTGTTGAATCCAAATCCCCGCCACTGTTTATACATTACCAGATAAATGCATTGAGCGACATTAGACCCCTTAAAACCAAACAGAACCCAGCCTACAGACTATGCTATTGCTGTGTTTCATTTAAAAACTAATCAGATTCATTCCTTTGTACAAGATATAAACTAATCATGAAATAGTAAACAAACACTTTGCCCGAGGCCACTTATTGTATTCTCTAGAAACATAAAAAAGTGCACTTTGAAATGTTTACTCTTTTTTGCATTTAAATGACAATAGATGTTTTAGTGAAGCCTGGAGACACAGCTACCATGGTTTGAGCACGAAGATCAGAATTGCCCTTTAAATAATAATGTTCTCGTGTGAAAAATGTCTGTGTTCATCTCACACGTTGCCTTTTGTCTTCCAGGTGGGCAGAAAACCATGTGACATGTTTCCCGAGAACAAGAGGGGGCTGGAGAGCTCCACTGGAAGAGCTTCTCCTACTTCACTGGTTTCGAACGGAGCCAGGGGCCCGAAGCCCTTGTTCCTCTTCAACATGCACGTGGGGAAAGAAATGCACTCCCTGTCAATCAACAGACCTAGAGGTTCCTCACTCCCTTGTCTGTGGAGTGGTGGAAGATGGTTCTCCTTCCTGCTTTATTCCACTCCGTATGTGCCGTTGGTCCCATGGTGTCATTTGGGGGCTTTTATGGAGCGCTGTTTGTATGTACCAACAGGATGCAACGACAGACCGAAGTATCACAACCACAACAACAACAACAACAACAACAACAACAACAACAACAACAGCAACACTGGTGCAACCGAACTTGTACTTCCTTGTGTCCAAATGTGGCACAAAAACACTCCAGTGGTGGGAGGAGAAAGTAGGACGTCTGTGAAACTATCACGCAAAACAGAACACCTCTGACACTTCAACACTCGCCTTATGGTTTTTTTCTTGGACCCATTATTATCAGGATGTAAATTGTTTGGGTTGTTTTTTTCCCCTTTCTTTTTAAAAACTGAACTTAGACGAGACTTTTTTCTGTACATAAATTTACAACGTGTAAAATTCTTAAGAAAAAAGGATAAGCTACAGGTAGAGAATGCACTGAGGTGAGCTGACTTTTCAAGTGCTTTCAAAATTTATTGAAATGGTTCCACTTTTAAGGAAGATTTGAGTGAAATTTCCACATGTTCTTGTACAATTAATTATTATAGCAGGTATAATGTTTGTATATGAAAGAAGCTGATTCAATTTTAACAGGAAATTTCCACACACAAAAAAAGCTAATTTCAGTTATTCCCAACGGGGGAATGGATTTAATCCTTTTAGAGTATCATATTTTCATGCATGCTGTTCACATTATTTTGAGTACAATTTTTACAAGTTTGCAAACACTGTATTCAAAATCAAACATAAATCCCTTTATCCGTGTAGACATATAGCCCTAACATTTGTCACCGATTTTATATTTTCGATTTCGAAATGATACCATTAAAGCATTTATCATGTTTGGGGATGAGAAAACCATACAAAGAAAAAATATGTTCTATCGCTTCTTGAGGGTCTTATGTCTTGTCTGTCTATGTAAAACTGAAGGGCAGCTTCTGCTACAGGAGAGAAATCAGCTGAATGTAAATGCTAGTAGGCTGGCTTGCTGTTAAATTATAACTGTGTTGTGTGTATTGGCTATAAGGTGTAGGAGTCTCTGTACACTGTTCAACTGTCTGTGTAGCAGTGTGTTGAGTTTGGTTTTCAAAAGGCTGCTGTGGTATTCAATGAAAAACTGGGGCATTTGATTTTCTTTTCAATTAGGTATTTCTTTTGTTACAAACATACACACATTAAGGACACATAAAGGCTTTTTTTTTTTATTGTAGCTGAAAGTTAGACTATTGTATGACAACACACTGGATGGTCAAAGCAATTATTTAAGCATTGAATAAATTGTGTTTAACTCTAAAACTGTGTGATCCTTTTAGACTTGACCGTTTGTACATGCAGTGACGAATAGAATTGTTTTCAATAAGTCATTGGCAAAACTTGCGTTGCATTAGGCACTATTTTTTGTATTGGTTTTGAATAGATGCCCATGTAGTTCAAGTGTGATGTTCTACTGGTGTGTTGACTCAGACTTTAGTGTGCTGATGTTTATGATGCGGACATGAACAACTATGTTAAGGACTTTGATTTTATGCAAATGAAGTTAAACTAGTTTGTTGTGTCGAAATCCCCTTTTCCTGTTACGTCAATCATGGGGTAGGGAATCCTTTGATATGGTTTAACAAATAACTGTCAATTTTGTTTAATATGTGTTTTCACCAGAACAGATTTTTCAATGTACAATTCTTACTAACACAGCCATTGAAATGTAACTACTTAGCACTTTGGGTTTTCAATCTTCTTTTAGAGGCTATAGCAGATGGTTCCACCACAAATGTTTTAGACATCTTTAAAAAACTAAATTAAAACAAACAAAATAAAATGCATTGTCTTTGAAATCACTTTATTATGTTCTTGTTTGTTTCTTCCTGTTTCAAACCAGGTTCAACAGTCACCACTCTATCTATGAACAAGTATGCTTTACAAAGGTTTTGCAATGTTGGTCTTTAATTTATTTACAGCAATTAACCTTTTACTTTGATTGGGAGTTGTATTTTAGTGAAAGGCCAGAGGGTAAGGTTGATAAAACCGTGAGGAATGATTCATGTTTTAATAGGTCTACGTTCAATAAGCTCAACGTTGAATAATCAAATCGTTAATAGCAAAACGTAAACAGACAGACGTCTTATACAGCAATAGCCGTTTGGTGGAAGGCAGTTTATGACAGACTGTATATTATATATCATCGTCTCCATCATAGACCACCTACCACCGAAGGCATAGTTCCCACATCGCTCCAATGATACCAGTCCTCCGCGTAGGTATCCATCGGGTTAATGCTGAAAGTAGTCGTTAGGTGTCGCTACCTCCTCGCGCGTGGGCAAGGTCACACGGCGTTCCGTTGCAAAACGTGCGTGATTACTCCGCCAGCCCCGCAGCTGCCGTCGTCTCCTCCACACCACACTGTCGCTCAGCCATGGCGGACAGTGCAAGCGAGAGCGACACCGACGGAGCGGGTAGCAGTTCGGCCACCCCGATGTCGTCCTCTGCGTCCAATTCGGGGAAACCGAGTATAGTCATTTCACAGTTTCGCCTAGAGGAGTTGACAAACCGCCTGGCCTCTTTACAGCAGGAGAACAAAGTTCTTAAAATTGAGTTAGAAACGTTCAAACTCAAGTGCAAAGCCCTGCAGGAGGAGAATCGGGACCTTCGCAAAGCTAGCGTCACCATTGTAAGTAATATAAGCTAACTAGCTAATGCTAGCCCACGTTAGAATGCACACTGCCTGTATACACGTCCACTAGAAAACGATACCGCTATTTTGCTTACTCGTTTTAAATGTGTACCGAATCCGTTCTATAGAAAGCAGTGTTGCGTTTAAACAATGCACATTAGAGCTACATCGGAGGGTTCAACAGCAGGGATAGGGAGTTGCTACTTGGCTAAATTAGCAAGTGAGCCTCAGCTAGCCTGATGGTCTGTGAAGGATAGTCAGCAAGTTAGCACGCTTTGTTTTGTTTTGCGATGCTAATGGCTAATGGTTTGCTTTAAAGCAGATGCCAAGTTTGAGGCTGTCACATTGGATGATCCATGCCTTCTGCAAATATTTGGCCCGATATTCACAATTCGATTACTTCACCAATGGCTTGTTAACGTATTGTCACCACGTTATGCCAACAATGCTCAGTCAGATGCTATGTGTATATTGTCTAGCCGTAGCATTAGCTTTGTGTCAATGCGTCACTCGTCCCAAATCTATTATTCAGAGTCCAGGTGTATCGATTTTTTCACGAACGTCTTGGTAACATGTGGGCCTTACTGGGTGGGCTTGCTGGTTGACAAGTTCAAATACTGACCAGTCCTCCTAATCACACTGTCCACCTCTTCAGAGGAGATGTGGCAAAACTATATGTAGATATTTGATCGTCTTTAATTTTTCATCATGTAATAGATTTCCTCCGACCTCCAACGTAAATGCAGTCCTTGATGTCACTAATGGGAGGGTGGTTGATATGGCAGTGACAAAGACGCTGCACACATTTCACACATCACAGCTGTGTCACTCCTCATACCCTTTGTGTGGAGGGGGGGGCGGGCCCCCGGGGGGGGGGGCGGGGCCCCGGCCGCGGGG
>JAOPUI010000038.1:13266005-13277372 GCA_027123135.1 Urophycis floridana
GTGTGTGTGTGTGTGTGTGTGTGTGTGTGTGTGTGTGTGTGTGTGTGTGCATGTGCATGTGTGTGTGTGTGTGTGTGTGCGTGTGTTTGTGTGTGTGTGTGTGTGTCTGTGCATATGTGTGTGTGTGTGTGTGCGTGTGCGTGTGTGTGTGTCTGTGTGTGGTTGTGTGCTGAGGCCCACTAACCGGGCAGGTTGCCGGTGGAGATGGTCTGGGTGTCCAGATGGTACGTGTCCTGCAGCCTGAGCAGAGCCTTGGCAGCCCCCGTCTGGTCGTCGTCGGTGGGGAAGTGCTGCTGCCTCTGCATGGTCAGGTTGGAGATGAAGGCTACAGGGGGTGGGGGCAGGACCGCACGGTGAGAGGGAGGGAGAGTACTGCAGCAAGGCTCACTCTTGTGTTGGATCGGAGCTGCGTACCGTCTAAATAAATACCCACAGTCATGGTGGTCCGCTTGTGATCCATGTTCTGTATCACTGTGAGATTGTGTCAGTCTTCAAAGGAGGATGTGTTTTTCCAAAATTCTGCCTTAAAGTGCGCTACTTGGATTCAACCAAAAATGTAAACTGTGCAAAATAAATTTTTATCAAATCATAAGCCGGTTACACAAGACAACTTCCAAGTCATTTTAGCCTTTCAAACTGTGTTTTCACTTCCTCTAAACGTTTGTCCCTCCCCTTCCACACTGTTCATAGCCATAGACGGCTCTCTTTCGCCTCGTTCCAATGTATGCACAATGCCTATAAACATCCATTCACTGGGGATCCGAGTGGTGGCGTTTTGTTTTGCCGCAGGGCCATCCCTCACCGTCGGTGGTGTCGCTGAGCACCAGGGTCTCCAGCTCGCCCCACTCCGTGTTCAGCCTCTTCATCAGCTTGAAGGCGTTGACCGGGTGGCCCAGGAAGCCCTCTGGGTCCTGGATCGCCTTGACCGACAGGGAGTCCAGCTGATCGGCCCACCTGATGCAGGACGAGGCCCGAGTCCGGGGGGGGGGGGATTCAGTTATTATGCATGTATAGAGTGATGTAGAGTGGATGCAGATATGGGGTGCAAGAATTAGGATAGTCTAGTGTGTATAGCATTTGATTCACAGCCAAAAGGATCTGCAGTCTATTTATGCATCACTGATTTTGTATTGAGTCCATGAGTGTGTGTGTGTGTTTGTGTGTGAGTCACTGTAGACGTGGAAGCATGTGTGCTTCTTGTCCTTAATGTGCTTGACTGGGTCTTTCTTCTTTGGCAGTATGTGTTTGTGCACAAATGTGTGTGTATGTGTGTGCGTGTGCATGTGTGTGTGTGTGTGTGTGTGTGTGTGTGTGTGTGTGCATGTGCATGTGTGTGTGTGTGTGTGTGTGTGTAGTACCGTTTGACCTGCTCCAGTTTGCTCTCCTCGGCTCTGATGTAGTCCTTGAGAGAAGTGACTAGATCTTTCTCTGTGAACAGCAGGTCTGTCATGTGACCTAAAGGATACACGCACACACACACACACACACAAACACACAAACAGTATCGTTTGATATCAATAGATGACTGTTAACACTGTGATTACAGGACAATGCACTGTACATGCACAAATATATACATGCATACACATATAAATATGTTCTGCTGTTACCTATTGATGTGTAGAAGTCACTGTGGGCTGAGAAGGTCTTTACGAGGAAGCTCAGTAAAAAACATAACGAAAACAGCAGTCTCACCCTGAAAATGTTACAGACAAAAAGAAAGACACACAAACAATATTATTGAATAACTGAATATGGATATTTTGGTAAATGATTTCTGCTGATACCAAAACCAAAACAGACAAAACAACAGTAGTGCAGTGTATTAAATCAATTCCTTATGGGCAAGACATAGAAACAGATGTTTCTGTTTGTTGAAGCTGAAAGGCTTTGCAGTGTGTGGAGGACCACACACCTCCGTCCAGTCAAGAGCAACGAAAACACTAAAAGTTGAAAAGTTCATACTGTCATGCAACAACAACTCAAACGTGTGGCAACAGAACAAGGGGAAGAAAACCAACCAAATTAGTATTTTGAACTCAAAAAAGGGATGGAGTGATACGGCCAGTCAACCAGATTGACATCAACTGCAGGATGTCTGTAATTCCTATCAAGCCACAGCTTGCCACACACCCCACCAGACCAAATATAACCCACTGGTGAACACTGGCTTGGCCCTGGCTCTCCAGCAAAGTGTCTCTGGGCATGTGCCATTGAGAGAGAGGAGGAGAGAGAGGGGGCTGACTTCAAAGATGTAACAGGGCGTATTGCGGATGGAAAGGGAAAGGGGACATCTGTGGCAGGAAGTGAGCTGTCATTTTGATTAATTTGATTGAATTAAAATAGTGTAGATATTCAAAACATTATTTGACAGAAAAAATATATATATTTTGGATTTATGGTGTCCACAATCGTTGTACAGCATTGACATGAACTCTCTTGGTCAATGGCTAGAGGTGACCACACATAGGGCTGCCTTATCTGTTCATAAATGAACAAAAGTAGGCAACTGGTGTGCTTCAGGCTGATTAAATGCACACATATTTTGGCAATACAAGCGTTTAAACTACGACAATAGTCATATTTTACATTTACAAATGCTTGTTCTAACCAAAATCTGTTGTAATATCATGTCGATACAGTAGGTGTTCAAAACCTTTAATGTGAGTGTTATTTTTTATTTGGACTGGTTGATGTAAACATAACTAACCTCACAAAGATTTAAACAAGGATGTATATTAAAATGGACAAATGCACACATTACTTAGCGGGGAGGAAGAAACGTGGGAGAATGAATGAGATTTGGTTTTAATTCACATGAGTCTCCTCCAACATCTGGTCACTTTAGTGACATCACAAATTGAAGGCTTGGTCCTGAGGTTTTCCCTGTCGCTGCCTACCGTAATAATAACTACCTAAATAACATTGTGTGCAACCACAGGCTGGGCTAAATTAAGAAATGTGTTCAAAGAAATGAAACATCAGCACAATTCTGATTTAAAAAACGAAAACCTTTCATGTCAATTGTCCGTATCAAACGACCAATTGTATGTAGACGAATAGTATTTATATAATTGTTGCCATTATTTAAGGAGGCAATAACATGTCAAGTATGACATGCACACACCCACACACACACGCGTACACACACCCACACACACGTACACACACCCACACACACACGTACACACACCCACACACATACACACACACACACACACGTACACACACGCAGACATGTACACACACACGTACACACACCCACACACATACACACACACGTACACACACACACGTACACACACGTACACACAGAGTAAAGGTTATAATTGAATGCATAAGTGGGCAGCCTCTGGCGCCCTCATCTATGTGTTGCCAGCTGAAGCCCTCCATAGCCACAGGCTTGGGCAGGTCCCTCCCGGACAAGTCCTGACTCTTTAATGAAAGTCAATGGAAGAAAAGTCCTCTCTGTGCGCAGGAGGCTAAGGCTCTCAGTCATGCAGAAGCCCATTAAGCTTTGAGGATACCGTGTCTCCACAAGCATGATGACAATGAAGATATCTGCTATTTGGTTAGGAGGTTGTATGTATTTGGCTCGCCTGAGGGACAGGGTAGATATTATACCAAAGGTCAATGGACACACTATACATTACAAGACTGGATTACAGAGTACCAGGGTGTGAATGTGCTCACATTCCTGTCAAAAGCGGGTTTTGTACACTTGATTGAAGTCCTTTGAGTGAATGGACATGAATGGGCTCAGAAGCCTCAAGGGGGTATCCACAACCTGACAACACAAAATTAATAATCCTCTTCAACACTTGTCCAGTTTCTGAACAACTCTTACAGTTGTGCTTTTCAGTCATGTCTAAAAAAACAACAACTGATATCTTGTATAGGTCAACATTGTTTCTCACAAGCATCATGAGAATATGTAGGCTAATCATTGTTACATAATTACAGAATGTAATTATCATTAGCAATATTAGGTGTCTCTGAAGAGCTAAAGTGAAAGTTCTGGAATGAGCAGAAGAAGGACGGGACTGCCACGTCTTCGCCCCTCCCACGTGGAGAGAAGAGAGAGTGGGCTCACTCACTCTGCGTGGACCGGTACCTTTTCCGCTGATCGAACCTAGTATAGTTACAGGCCAGCTGGTATGGGTTAGTACTACTGCGGGGGGGCACTAATAATAATTTCCCTCATTACCGCATTATCATAAACCCAGCGCAGCAGTAGACCTACTTACAAAATAAAATACATTACATCATTATAATGTACGACGATTCGCAATACAACACTGATTTTATGGGTATATACTATACCTTATATTGCATTTGTGGCATCCGGATTATTTTTTAGTTTATATTCCCTATTATCGCACCAACAATAAAAACGGTCTGACTTTTATAGACAACCTGGAAATCTCGAGATTTTCAAATTAAAAGGTACCGCTATTTCTGCGTAGTCGTCACACGCATCCCACGTTACGATGATGAGGGTAGACAACCAACTAATCGATAATCGTTTGAATGAAGATAAAGAGGTCAGTCAAGCAATTCCAATGACATTTTAAGGCTTTCACTTCCACTATGACGTAGGCTGTATGTAGTAAATGGCAAATATGGTGGAAATTAAATAGACTACTGATACAAGCTGCGACAATGACGATCCATGAATCAATATTTACCGAAACGGGAACATCTTGGTAGGAAATTGATCCTTCAGTTACAAAAATGTAGTTCCAATCCAAGGCTTGAGTCGCCGTGGGTCTACTCTGCTAAACAAATGCTTTTCTAAAGTTTACTGCACAAACTATTGAGTCTCTCTGACTTAGCCACGCTGTTTCGGTGCAGTGTTCGCCATCTGGTGGTGTGGGCTGCTTTTTAGCTCTTAGGCAGTCAGAATGCTACGTGCAGATTTACACATACACAGTGGTGGTGTCCCACCAACTACTTTTCGGCTCGTCTCACAAAATTGCGATGGGCGGTGTCTTGGCCTAAATTCGGGATATGGTGATATTCGTTACCACTTAGGATGCCATAGACTACTTAGGATCCTCTTCTCAAACGTTTAATGAAACGTCGGTGATTGGAACCAGTGTTGGATTTGTGGTGCAGTTGGTTTGTTTTTAAAATTACTTTTCACTGACTACTTATTAATTAATCAATGGTGGGGTACTGAAATGTATTTGCTCTATACACAGTTTATGTACGCTTTAACAAGTTTAAGGTAAGATCATTTGACCAAATAACCCCATACACCTCTGTGCAGTGCAGACTGGGCAGCCAGAGGTATTGCTTTTCTTCAGCATTCCAGAAACTTCCCCCTACTGTTGGAAAAAAAACCTCTACTGGAGGGAGGGAATTCCTACTGCACGCTGCAGAGTTGGCCAGGGTGGAGCTTAAGTGTGTGTGTGTGTGTGTGTGTGTGTGTGTGTGTGTGTGTGTGTGTGCGTGCGTGCGTGTGTGCATGTGTGTGTGTGTGAGGCAAACAGTTAGTACAGCTTAGAGTGATGCCGTGATTTCTAAACAAAGTTTTACACACTGTTAGAAAATAGCTGGGAATGACATCTCCTATGTAAACTGTTGATTCACACTTATAGCAATACAAATACAAGCACTGTTAAATTAATGCCTCAATAAAATACAAGTAATGCAGTTATAAGAGAGAGAGAGAGAGAGAGGGAGGAGAGTAAGACAAAGTGAGAGAGACAGAGAGACAGAGAAAGAAATATGGTAAAAATATGGCAAAATAGACAGACAGACTGATACTCCCAAATACTCCTGCAATAGATTAGGTGCATGTCATTTATCGACCTGAGTCAACCATTCCTGTCAGTCAGTATTTTTAAATGTTGTGAAAAGGTGAGGCGACCATATATTTTAAAGCTGCAGTAGGTATGATTTTTTTTTGTTAGAATGTTGCTCCTAAACATATCACCACATAGACAGACTGACTCACAGTTCACTGTGAGTGAGATTCATTGACCGCTGGAGTGAGATGTGAGATATTCCATTCTTACATTTCACAGCAAAGCTCCACCTTCTTTTCCCCACCACACATTGACAGCCAGGGGTTTTCTCTTGGATGAAATATCTCTGTACTGCTGCTACACCATTCAATGAATCTCACTCGGTATCCAGTGTGTCCATTTTAATACATACATACAAAAAAAAAAATCTTCTACTTTAATGAGGCATTTATCAGGTCTTTAGCCTGGGTTACATTACAAGTACATACTTATTCATTAAAACAGAAATTCCCAAAGACTCCCCAAGGTTTGATTTACAACATGTCTGCTCGCTTATGAGGGAGGGATTGCGCAAGGCCTTTCGTTCCAGGAAGTTCCCGTTTACTCAGCGTTAAGACAGAGTGAGATGTAGTATGTTCTCATCACAGACGGATCTCATCCAGGAACTCGAGTCGGCTCCAAACAGCCCCTTGTAGACCAACCGAGGGCACTAAAAGTGCTTGTTGGTCGGCCATAAAATAATTCTGGTGACATTTTTGCGGTATCCTTGACACTCTTTTAATTGGGCATGTACATTGGTGTTGCAACCGTGTAAATATCAAATAAATAAACAAAAGTTAGCAGACTCACCCCTTCAGCCAGGGTGTACCGTTAGCATCCAGCCGTACACATATGGGTTATGCTATGCTAATGCTAACATTGACTGTATTTTGCCTCGGCATCGAGCAGTATTATGGAGTACTGCACACAGCTGATCAAGCATCCCAGCGCTTGGGTTGAATCACTGTCACATGGGC
This sequence comes from Urophycis floridana, assembly GCA_027123135.1. NCBI lineage: Eukaryota > Metazoa > Chordata > Actinopteri > Gadiformes > Phycidae > Urophycis > Urophycis floridana. The sequence goes on from JAOPUI010000038.1 coordinate 13,272,775, forward strand.
CCTTGCTTTTACCAGGAGGAGGTTCTGCTTGAACCAAGGAACACACACACACACACACACACACATAACATGTGGAAAATTGCAACTCTGGCAGCTACCGTAAATAAGCATTTCTTTAATCATATAATATCATATAACTGTAGTTCACAACATACGTAGAACAACTTTTGGTTACAGAAACAGTTCTCGCATCGAACACGTCCATGACGAAAACAACATCGGCAGAACATCACGTGTGTGTTCATCTGTGAGAATGCGCACATGCAATACACACACCGCGACAGAACCACCAAAAGCAGGGGACAGGTTTTGCTCACGACGCGGTCACCTTGTCGCGACGGCGTCACGCGCGCCGAGCAGGTGGCTCCAGCATGGAGGAACGCGGCCTGTTGTGCCTCCGCGACACCCACCTGTCGGCATGGCGACGGCCCAGGATGATGAGAATGTAGTAGTTAGGGGGGGGGGGGTCATGCAGCGCCGGCCGGCCGGCCTCCGCACTCGACAGCTTGCCAGCCTCCACCACCCGCCAGAGGGGTGGGGGGGGGGGGGCGATACATCCTCGCTCCGTGCTGGGAGACTCCGGCAGGGCAGGCGCCGGCACCGTGATTAGCGATAAGCAGGGGAGGAGAACGAAAACATGAATCACCAATGATTACCATCAGTGCCTTCGGCCTCTGGGTCAGAGAGAGAGAAAAACCACACGGGAGATTGATTGTTTAGTTTCCGTGAAGCATCTCAAGGTGATGGTGAGGTTGTGCGATAGGGAGGAGGATCTTTACGACAATGGTGTTTGTTGAGTGTGGATTGTATTCACTCACCTGGACGGTGGTTCACCCATCATGTCTGGGGAGTTTAGCAGATGTCTCTGCCGTTGCCAGCAGCCCTTCAGCAGCAGAACATACCCACCACAGAGGAAGACAAAACCCGAGACGGTTTGTGATTCTTTGGCTCCGTGGAAACGAATAGCAAAACAAAAAATGATGAAAGCGATGAGATGATAGGCGTTAGCCCGGCTTTTGATGAGAACCTGTCGCTGGTCTACATGGGAGCTGGATGGGACAGGTTAGTGAGGAGACACTGAAGCAGGAATCTCTGAGCACTCAGTCTCACCCCAACTCCCACATTTCACAAGGCAGAGCAGAATCTGGCAGTTCAGCAAAAACAAACTCTAAAAACTAAAACCAAAGTTATTACAGTTCATTCATAGCAGTTCAGCATGTCACACCATGCTGGGGTTTGGACTTCTGACTACAAAGGTTTGATTCTGTTTCCAGAGGGCCAAATAAACAACCATGGAAAAAAAACTCTCTTTTTTCTGTTCATGTTATTATTGTACAAATTGAAGAGCATCACTGCCCTCTGTTGCTGCTTCAGAGGAAGTCTCAGTTCATATTCAATAACAGTAGGCTATGTATTACATGTTATTATGGTATGCATACATGAATCGGTTACAACAACAATGTGTAGGCCTACAACATTTTACAGATCAGCTGTAGTCAAATTCATCACAACTACATAATCAATTTACCATTCAAGGGTTACCACATTTGTTTTGGATAAAGCTCTAACAATATTGAACTTTCTCAATGAGTTTCTGAATCTCATTCTGAACACACATTCCTGCATTCATTCAACCGTAACAATATTCTCGAAGAAGGGAAACATTTATTTTAGTTTAATCTTGTAATGGTTATTTTTCTATTCTACGCCATAGCCAAAAATAACTGCAGCCTGAAAGGTGGAGCAGGGAGGGAACCGTAGTAAACACTTTGCATGTAGCGGCTCCCAGGCTGGTTTCCATGGCAGCCCGGCGTGCCTGGCCAAATCTCTGCTACTGTTTGTTTAAGCTTCTACGGGGAGCACAGCCCGCTCGCCGCTCCCTGCCGGCAAAAGGCTGTGTTTACTTAAACGGCCTCGCTCATAGCGGCCACATGGGCTACGAAAAACAACGGGGAGGGGGGGTTACTGGTCACTAACTGTTACTGGGTAACTGGCAGGAATGTCACAAACAGAAGTCAGAGTCTGTCGGACATTGAACAGAGAGAGTGGGAAGATGGGCAGTTGTGTCACTCACAATGCATTCTTTAAGTACTTCAACAAAACGCTATTTCAAGCAGTCTCATTATGCTGCTTCAATTTGTATAATGGTATAGTGGGTGGGCATCATGTGGGACTGGTGGTTTGTTAGAGGTATCAATAATATATTTTTTGATATAATATAATATATAAAAAATATCAAAACTGATTATCTATATATATAAAAAAAACAATGTATATTTTCACTTGTATTAACATTAAAATAAATTATCACATATTATTGATATTAATATAAGGTTAATTTATTCCCCCATGTAATGATGGATGTGTTCTGCACATTTTTTGGTATTGTTGAAACAAATTAATGAATTGAGCATTAATTCATGTTTAGGCTATACATTTTGATTAAATATATCCATCAAGAACATCTGCTGCCATGCATGTACGTCCTCCATCCAGGTGTGCCTGATGCAGACTGCAGACTGTCCCATATGGCAAGACAAACAAAGCAAAGTCCTTGGAACAAGTAATGATTCCAATGCCCTTCACCAGGCAGGCTTTAAAACAGAGGACAGAGAGCGAGCGAGAGAGTTGACATTTCTCTTATTTTACAATGAGTTTTGCAACTCAACATTAAGTTATCATAACGACTGCATGGTGAGTAGACATGCCTTTGCGTTTGCCTTTTGAATTTTTTGAATTCATTTATTTGTATTTGATCTTTATTTTAGCCACTTCTCCAAAAGTAGTGGGATACATGATGAGGGTTATATGAATGCAATTGTTGTATCTATTTTCCCCTCATTCTTATAGCACAACTGCATACAAAAACCTTTTTTGTAACTTAGTTTGAATGTATAAAGAGCTTTGCATACACACAACCGCGCCCACTAGCATTAGTGAAGTATTGAATGCCGATGGTCATGAAAGAGTTACAGTTTTGTCCTTTGACATACGTAACAGTCTGTCTACCTTCACATAACGAACACACAGTACTCTGGTTGCAGCTCATGAAGCACTTCATATATCATGGATGATAAACACATTGGTTTGTCATTTTGTGGAATGCAACAAACTATGAAGGACTGTTGGCCACTTGAGACAGAATTAATTCATATGAGTTATCAGCTTGGCTGCTTTCCAATGAGTAACTGACCAGACCACTATCAAACTAAATGCAAGTTAAATGTCTTATCTATTGGCTTTCCAAAAGCCCTTTCTAAATGAATACAAATTGTGATTCTGCTGTTGTATTGAGCCACTGGAGGAAATACGAACTGAATTCAATATTGGCTATTCATTAACAAAAATGTCCTGCAGAACATAAGCAATTTTCGTCATGAACAAGTAATCAATAAATACTTGCGATTATGCCGTTCAATTAAAAATGTGATAAGATAAGATATAACTTTATCGATACCCCATGGGGGGAAATTCAATCTGTTATCTGCAATCATCTGTAGTCTACTATAGAATATGTTGCTTCATAGTCTAGCAAAAAACTCTGAAACACAATCAGGGTTGCACAGTCAAAAATATTGCCTCTGCTGTGTGTGCCTCTACTGCAGACCCAATTTGTATAACTTCACTGGCGGCTCCTGAAGTCCAGGAGGTTGGTTCTGGAGGAGCTGTGGCCCGATGCTACAGGGGCTCCGGGCTTACCCCTCATGGAAGCCCACCACAGTCCCAGTGCTGTGGTTGGTGCTGTTGGTGATCTATGGCCTGGCTGACAAGCTCTATCGTTTCGTGGCTAGCGTTTTCATCCCCCAGTACCACTACCCTTACGTGGTGGGCCTCTGCTTTGCCCAGGTCAGTGCCCGCGGCGATAATGTTTGTGGTGATCTGACACAGCACCGTTAATGCTGATGATGTGTTGGATTGTTTTCATAGGAAATCAACTTTGTGTTTAACACATGAGCACGTTGAACATTAAACTAAACATCAGCCCCGCTCAGCTCTAATGTGTGTTGTGACCTGTGTCAAGGTTGATGTGATATTTTATGCAGCCTTTTTGGATAACAAAGAAAGCCATAAAAATAATTCTCCCATGAAGCTTTTGAGTTCAACATTAATTTAATTTATTTTAATTATAATTTTTTTTGTCTCCTTCAATCTGATCAAAGCATGTACACGAGAAGGAATTACAAGAAAAACACACACACAAAAAAACCTAAATTAATCTTTTACTGCAACACCAAGAAGAAAAAAACAAAACAGTTAAACATATCCCACATTCAAATCACGCACATCATATAACATCTCACTTCTCATAACATCTCACCCCTTAACTCCTAACGTCGCCGTCATCCCTCCCCACCACCTCCCCAGGTGTTGGCCTCCCTTCTGCTGTTGAATCTCCTCCAGGCCCTGCGCCTGGCGCCCCAGGGCCGGTACTCCCGGGCCCTGGGCGAGAGGCTGCTGGTGGCCTCCGTCTGCCACGGCGCCCAGGCGGTGTTGGCCCTGTGGGCGCGGGCCAACGGCGCCGCGGACGGCGGCCTCTTCCCTCACGTGGTCGGCCTACAGCCCCTGGCGACGGCCGGCTGGAGCCACGGCCTGCGGCT
>JAOPUI010000038.1:13825087-13836983 GCA_027123135.1 Urophycis floridana
GTGTGTGTGTGTGTGTGTGTGTGTGTGTGTGTGTGTGTGTGTGTGTGTGTGTGTGTGTGTGTGTGTGTGTGTCCCTTACCCTTGAGTCTGCCGTCAAAGTATGGGTTGGTGGCCACCTTGAGGCCAGGGTGGGGCTGGAGGAAGCAGCCGATGTTCGAGAAACAAGAGTGGATGTGCTTCCTCACGTTCTGCAACTCCTCATGCTGGTTCTGCTTCACCTGGGGAGGCGAGCGGCAGGCAGCAGGGTCGTTATTGATCCAGGACTGTCAATGGTTGTCTTGGTATAGCACTGTGATGGACTAATGGTGGCAGTGACATGTGATACCAACTAACCATTATGGATATGAACTGGAATCCATAGAGAAGAAATGGATTCAACACATGCATAGACTTATTCTACCTCTTTGGATTTGGAATACATGACTGAAGTTCTGGCTCAATACTGAGGGAGGCACCAAACCGGCCCATTGAGGACACATGTTTAGACCGCTCCAGAAAACCCATCTGCCGTCTTCTATCTACACAACCAAACGACGCAGCAGTCGCCTTTCTGTGAGGGCTGCAGGGAACAGGGTTTACCTGCAGCCGCTTTTGCAGGAAGGCATTGCCTCCTTCCAGGCCATAGTCGTGTTCGTAGGGATAACACCAGTCCCGGATGAGGAACATCAGGGACTGCAGAGGAGACACGGGAGAAACAGGAAGGACAGAGGCGTGGGCCAACCGCGTTACACTTCATGAAACAAAACCGATGTCCTCTGCTTGGCCTGGAGGAGGTCAATATGGCAATGAAAAGACATACAAATCAGCCACCAACAATACCTGGAAAGGCTTCAGGTAGATTTCCTCCATGGCCAGGCGGCCGTACTCTGTAAACAGCTGCAGACATGGAGATAACATGCGTTAGTGTGTTCAGAGCCAACCACAACATCCACCGGGTGGAGACGCTGGGGGGCTGTGACGCCATCGAGTGGTGCTGACCTGTAGATGCTGGAGGTCATCCTCCTGGACGTTCTGGGAGAGATTATACACCTGGAGAGCCAAGCACACAGAACACATGCAGACGTGAGGAAAAAAATGAGTGATGTGATGGGAAGATGAGTGGAGATGAGTTACGGTGTTCCTTTCTTAAACTGGTTCTCAAAGACGCAGTAACAGCAGGAATTAAGAAAACGATTAAAGATTCGCCTCGGGCCCGAGAATACCATTTGTATGCATGGCATGGCAATATCTTCATAACCTGACATATTTATTGACACACTGACACATGGATTGCGGTCCTACCTGTACTGAACTGGTCATGGTGCTGAGGGCAAACACAGTGGCGCAGTCTTTAATGGTCGACTGGCTGTCAAACGCCCCCTGCGTGTCGACCAGCAGCACTGCAACCTGGTTCAGTGGAACAGCAAACACGGGGGGGAAAAAAGACAGGTAAACATTAAACCACCGGACCTGCAAAACTCAACGCACCTTTGACTCACAAACACAGCAGGTGTTGTGTGTGTGTGCACCCACCATGTGACCTGGGTGCTTGTACATCGGTACACGTGGGCCGGAGAATACACAGTGCATATCCCAAGTTCCGGTATGTGACGTAGCATTAGCGGTATGCAAGAGAGAAAGCGAGAGCGAGAGCGAGAGAGCGAGGTTCCCCCCCAGCTCACCTTGGTGCCGTCGGGCCGGTCCACCACAAACACCTCGCTCCAGGCCTGGATGCCGGTGGTCTCCCGCTCACAGCCTCCCCTCCAGGAGAAGCCCGACAGGGGCTCATCCTCACCCCCCATCCAGGACTCGCCCTGCGGGGTGGGAGACAAGAGAGGCCGAGAGTGAGGCGGACATGGTCGGGCTGTACGAGGCAGAAGAGCGAGAGCAGGAGCAGAGCTTTGGTGAAATAATGCAAGGGTGACAGTATGGTTACAAGTAAGGACCCGTCTTCAGATTTCCATTAAAAAAAAAAAAAAAATGTTTAAGAAACTCCTATTGCCATAAGCTCTTGTGTATTCAGCTGCCTATACGACAGCATTTAACGTTTGCATTTGCCCCTGCAAGTCAGCAACCGCAAAATGACAAAACAAGCAATTGACAGATTTGCAAGTCAAAGTAGGTAACTTCCAGAGACGGAAACCAAAAAGCCACCCTAGCTCTGAGGATCAGCACCTGGGGTGAGTGGCGAGCAGCCCATCTGAAGAATATATGTATTCACATGTATTCATTCATTTATAACAAAGCATGGCGTTAGCATGCATCCTACTGAGATATACTATTTCCACCAGAAGAAGCGCTCACACAAGATGAAACAGGCTACCGAATTATGCTCATTCGGTTTGAGATGTGAACATGCAGTCAGCTGCCCACAGGCAGGCAGGCTGGCTTGGCAACAGCTGTGGGACGCGGGTCATCACAGCCTATCCGTTTTCCCTCGCTGTGCGCGTGTGATGTAAGGGGAGCTCTGCTGCCTTCCAGTCCAGCTGCCGCACGGCGGCCTGAGTGTCTGTGGAGCGCGCCGTGCGGTGGAGTACAGGCCACACAGCCGCTGGGGGGCCTGGGTAAGTGTTTGTAGCAAGACGTCTCACACTTGCTAACAGACTAATTAACGCACGTGGAATAGCGGGGTATACTAGATGGTCTTGACACAATGGCTTTCAGGAGCGGCAAGTTAGGGCAGATGGACCGCATTTTTTTTTTTTCAAAGCACAATACAGGTTTGTAGATTATTAGATTAGTTTGCTTGGGTCAAAGATATTCCATGTAGACCAGAGACAAAGAGCGGTGTAATAATGATTCAAAAACACAATACGGTAGTGCATACTGCGTCTAACTCCCAAGACAGCAGGAAGTTACTCGCCTTTGAAAATGTATGGCCTGAAATGGCCTCAATAGTCCTTGCATGCAGGAAAGCCACTTGAGCTGTGTGGAATTCCTCAGACAAACCCATCGGCTTAACAGTTTCAGAATATAATACGATTTTATCAGGCGAATTATGCAGATTCCTGAATGGCCGGCCGGCGCTACAAAAGAAACCATTCACTGCTGGCACTTCCTCCCCGGCAGTGCGTGGTCAATGCTCGACATTCACACCCTGGCTACCAGGAATGGGAACATTTTTCTTTTCAAGTTATGCATGCATCGTATTGTGAAGCCGATTCCAACTCAGCTCAGCGCAAACTCCAGAGCAGGTCACCTGGTTGTGCATGTAGCGCAGCATGAAGTCCAACAGGAAGGACTTGCCCTTGCGGAAGGCCCCGGCCACAGACACCACCACCACGTTGAGGTCCTTCACATGGTCCTGCAGCAGGATGTTCTCCAGAGCCGCCTCATCCAGCTCAAAGCTGTGCTCCTCTTCATTGGCCAGGACGATCTGGATGGGCCTGGCAACTTCCTTCTCTGCAACCTTCTGCAGAAGATCGTGGGTGTGGGCTTTACCGTGTTTACGGTCCTTTGTTTGACGTGTCGTTTTTGTAGACTGCAATAAACAAGGGTGCACTTTACCTTCTCCTCTTCCTGGAAACCTTCATCAGGCGAAGGGGTAGAGGCTCCATCTGTACCCGATTCTGAGGTCGGTGTGTGGGCCTGCAGCGTCTTTCCGCCCTCCGCGACCCCCAAGTCGTCAGGTAGGGCCAAGGATGGCCTTAGTTTATGATGAGCCTTTGGGACATCGCCTGCTTCACTAACACCTTGAAAACACAAAAGGTGAACAACAGGATTAAACTGTGCAGCAAAGTTATGTGGGTCATACTTTGGTTGGGAGCGTTGGTTGAGTGCAAAGCTACATCTTGCTGCTTGTCAGGCTCAAAAATAGCCCTGTGCTGAAAAGCACAAAGGGCAAGATAAGAGGAAAAGGGAAACAGCAGCAGAGCGTGTCCTGTCCTTTAAGGCCTTTGATAGTCACACTGTGTGTCCAAGGCCTTTATGTCCTACTAGGGCGGTGGAGCACTCTGCACACTTTCCTTTTCAGTAACTTCAAAATGTATATTACTTGGATGGCCAACATTTGGATTAAAAATTGTGTGCCGTCTGAATCATACACATTTAATGTTGTTGTTGCAGGAAAGCACCATTATTTTGACTGGGAGATTTCAACTAAAAAGAAGCCTGAAAGTACGAATGACCAATGAGATGTGAAATTGCAGAGGCGAAGAAGCGAAGGGAAAGTGAAAATGCCTCTGCATACTGTTTGCTGGCTGCTTATCCAACTTCCTTATCACACACCTTTTTTAAAGTAAACAAATCACAATGTGTGCGGTTGGAAGCCCGCAACAAGACAATCAACGCCATAAAAAATACCTGACAGCATTTCACAAACCATTAATTTGTGGGAGACAACGATTTGAACGAATAATCACAGTGAAAAAAATGATAACCCTCAGGCTCTAGACAACATTACAAACCACTTAATAACCAGCAGTACTCCTATATCAGAGCTCCGTTGATCTCCCATTGACTGCAGGGCTGTTTTTCTTCTGAGCGTCAATCATTAAAAACCCATCCCAGTTTCAATAAACACCTTTTCTTAATCATGAGGAAAGTACGACTTTATGAGAAAGAAACACCCGCCTTGACGCATGCACATCAAGCTCCTTGTGGCACAGGCTGTTCCTGCAAATCTTTAGGAATGTCTACGCAAACACAACAATACTTAAAACGTCAGCTATTCCAATGGGCTCTGTTAAAGGGGTAGAGAACCAAAAATTGTTTGCGTTTAAAAATGTTTAAAATGGGGTAAATGTTCAACATAGTAATGTATGCCATTTTGTCACTGCGATTTAAATAGGCTTTTTACAACCGTTTTGTCTAAATGACCATCATCACGCCAGGCTCCGCCAACCAGTCGTGTGCTTTTCATGAAAGGCACTTTGACGTCATGACAAAGGGACGTTGAGGTGTTTGTGAATCACCATCAGGGCAGCGGCTGATTTGCATGGCCTTGTCAGAGAGAGGGTTAAGCTTCTGGGAAACATTATGACACCATAGTGTGTGGCACAGATCATACAGAGCATACACAATACAATCTAGACAATACAAGCTTAAAACATAAAACATAAAAAAGTGACCATGGGGATAACACATGGCCCCCCTCCTTCCTAGGTCTGTGCTCGGATTTTAGGGGAAACAGGGGGTTAAATAAGACCATAAAACACTATTTCTCTCTCCAACTGGAAACACAAGTCAGCAAGAGGCCACCTGTCACAGATGAGACTTAAACAAACGGCTCAGCATGGGCCAAATCAATGCTGCTTGGTCATGTAGAAAGAAAATGTTCAGCTTGCATTTAGTGAGGCACTGCGTGTACCTACACTTGTTGATAGCAAAGGCACCAAGTAACAGTAGAGGGGTTGATGGAGGCGGCAAGTAACAGAGTCCTCAGCCTTAAGCCATGTGAACACATCCCATGAAAGCCCTTGTTTTACATCGCCCTTTCTCCACAAAGTCTTACAAAGGGGGCGATTTAAGACTGCCATGCATAACCAACCTACTATGCGCATTACGTGTAATGCCGTCCCCCTAAGGACCTATGCAATTTTTTTAATTTGCGCAGGACTAGCCATCGTGCAGTCGGTAACACTCGTGTGCTCGGCTAACAAATTAGGCCATCATCTCCTCTGTCCACAAGAGAGAGAAGTGTCTGAATCCAGGTCAGGGATACTGCCAACCCCTCAGCATGATGAAGTGGAGCAGCAGCCAGGCAGCCACTCAAAAGCCACGACTCTGCTGGGACAGCAAGGGCCGTGCATCACAGCCACGCATTTAGGGCCAGACTGGCCATTATTCACTTACATTTGGGGTTCGGTTGTAGGGCGACACATTCTACATTCTACTATGTGTCATTCGACACAAACACTGATGAAGATATGATGCAGTGAATCCGTTTTGTGAAATTAACTAAATGCAATTGAATGGAGACCACTAACTAACTCTCTAACCACTATTGCAATAAAAAAAAATAAAAAAAACTGGTTAGGAACTAGAATCAAAGAACCATTTAAACAAAGCATGTATGTTACATGCATCCAAATGACCTCAAGCACTTTTTTTAGCACATCAGATAAACCCCCCTACTACCTCTTGATTGAGAAGTGAGTGTGAGTCCATTTCTCTACATGCTGCATATAGGACAAGGTTAAAATTAGAGTCCTCATTTCATGTCTTTCCCAAGCACCGAGATGTTGATGAGTAGACTGACCTACATTGTAATTCAAAAATACATACATGCACACAAGCCCAGAAAAGGTGTTGGGGAGCATTTAGTCAACACTGAACCAGATGCATTATGTGAATTAGCAGGTGAATGCCAGATCATCAACAATTATCCATCAGGTAATGCATCTCTCCAGTTCTAGTTAACAGGGCTTACGTTACAGTTGGTAAACACATGACGAGCTAGTCAGACTACCTAGCTCCATCCTTGCATTGTGTCCAGGGGCAGTCCACTTTCTACCAACACACACACACACACACACACACACACAGACTCAGACTCAGACTCAGACTCAGACTCAGACTCAGACTCAGAGGTTTCACGGTACCTTTCCGTCTCCTCTGGAGCAGCCCGGGTTCTTCTGTCAAATCCAGGGAAGCTGCTCATGTCCACGTACCCGTCCGTGTCGTTGGCAGTGGACCGGGCCCGGCAGGGCCGCTCAAAGAACTGCGGGAACGTGTCCTTCCCGAGCGGCCGGAGGCGCGGAACCTGGACGTTCTCGTAGTCGGAGCTCAGGGGGGGAACGTTCTCATAGTCCGAGGTGTTGGGGAAGGAGATGGAGCGAGGCTTGGTGAGAGGAAGGGCTATAAATGGCACCCCAGAGCGGTCCTCGAAGGACTCAACCCGGATGACACTGCGGGTCAGGAAGGCCAGCGAGCGCCTGCCTGGTGGACCGTCGCTGTGGGACGCCAAAGAGGAGAGACGCTGGGCGGAGCTCCGGGGGGAGCCGGATGGACCAGCGGTGAAGTGAGAGAAATGGCTCAGGTGGTTCTGGTCCATCTCCAGTGATCTGTTGATGGATTCCGATGAGGACTTGGAAGCGGGCGAGTGTAGTTCCCCCACAGGCTTTCTGTCAGAAGATTTCTTCTTGAATTTAAGCATCAGGAAGCGTTTTATCGATGACTTCTTTTTCTTGTTTTTTTCAAATGAGTCTGTGTCCATGAGGAGGGAGGGCGAGCTCTTGGTGATGGGCTTCTTGGTGATGCAGGCCAACTCAAACGGAGGTGGGATGTCCAGCATAGATGTGGGTGTGGCCAGACCACTGCATGGCCTCGGCGGGCACCGTGAGAAGCTTCCAGAAGAACCGAAGGCAGAGGACAAAAAAAGGCTGTCTCCTCCTCGCTCCCTGGAGGGACCCTCTCGCTCCTTACAGGAACGCAGAGACATGCCTCGTCCCTCCACAGAGATGGAGCGAGGGTAATGGGACAGGCCATGAGGTCTGGAGTAGCATTGGGCCCGCACCATGCTCAACAACGGGCTGCTGGTCAGTGCAGGCGCCCCGGGAGGGGGCCCTGAGAAGTGTGATAGTTTCCCTGAGAGAGGCGGGGGGCCCGGCACCACGGACCTCTTCTCCAAGGGAAGAAGGATGTCTCCTTTCAGGTCCTGCCCTGCCTCCTCATAGACATGCTCCTCACTCAGGTCCTGCTCTGCATCAGTGGAATCATCCAGAAACGGCACGATGTGTCCCTCCATGCCGTCCTCATACGAGTCATCAGGCGAGGTGACCTGGCTCCCTGAGAGGGAGGAGGTCAGGGAGGTGACCTGGTCTGGAGGCATGGAGAAAGACACCAGTCTGAACCGGGGACGGCAGTCCAGAGGAGCGTTCAAGAGCCACGTTTTACGGTCCTCACTTGTGACGTTAGTCCTATTCTGCCTTGTTGTGATCCTTTCCTTGTCTTTGTCATAATCCACGTCCAGCTCATCCTCAGGAGCAGCCCGCTCTATTAGTTCATTGTTGTGTTTATCGGTAATGCATCTGTACTTGCTGGGTAACACCACAGTGCTGTCACCCAGCCAGTGTTTCTGTTGACTCAGTGGGCTTCTTGACAACATAGCAACTCTGTGATCGATTAGGATTTGCCGACCATCAATAACATCCTCAGATGATATGTAGTCAGGCTCAGGCTTAGTCTGAACCTCTAAAGAACCGCAACTCCCCTGGTTCTGACAGGGCTGAACGGTTCCAGAGAGACCAATGACACCATAGCTATTTGCAGGTTCCATGTTCTGTTTTTCTCTTACCTTTAATGGTTCCTGCTGGTCAGCGGTGGGGCTTTCAGTCAGGGGTCCAGCTGAGGAATCTCTTGTGTAGCAGACCTTATTGTCCTGGCTGTCTTCTTCAAGTGTCTCCTTCCTGTTCTGCGTGTCCCCAGGCACGGGTCCCTTCACAGAGGAGCAGCACTCCTCGTCCTCCACGCTGAAGGAGCAGTCCCCCACGGAGCAGCCGTCAGTGTCCGCCAGGGCCTCGCCTGCACCGCAGTGCTCCGAGTCCTCCGTCATGTCGCTGTCGCTCACCTCCGTGCCGTTGGTGGAGTCGGCGGTGAGGCGGGCGTGGCTGGCCCGCGGCCAGACCGGGGATCCTGTGCCAGCGTCGCTTAATCCCCATTCTTCGTCACTGTCCCGCATCCTATCATCCTCTGGCATTGCCGATTCCTCCCCTGTGCCTGGCGGCTGAGAGGCGCACGGCGGGGCCTCCAGTCCTGAACAGAGGCCCTGGACGCCAGAGGGGGGGGCCACACACACAGGGTCTGCTTCCACATCCACTTCTTCACCGCGCCTCGGCTCCTGCCCTCCTTCCGCCTCCTCGGCCAGAGGACAGGGCTCCCGGCCTGCGCTGCGGGCCGGACCTCCGGGGTCGCGCTCCAGCAGAACTTTGGGTTTGGGGGCTACAGCTGGTTTGGGACCCTTAGCTGTGGAGGAGCAGGCTCTGAAGAGAGGAGATGCTAGCCTGAATCCCACCGCACCCGGGAGCTTTGGTTTAGGAGCAACAGGAGGCTTGGGGCTGTCTGACACCACAAGCAGAGGAAGAGGAACATGAGGTGATGTCAATCAGATATTCACTCATGTTGCTCATGTTGAACTATATGTCACTTAGACTACGGCAACTGCTTTAATGTTTCCATTTTTATGCTTTTTTGTTAATTTTTGTTAAAATTAAAAGTATATTCTTGTCTGGTAGACTACTTTGATTTAAAGTAAGATTTATTTAGTCATTGTGAAGGATTTTACTATATACGAAGAACAAAACATTCAACTTTAAGGGATTTCCCTGACTCGCTTCCTGTGATTCAGGGAAGAGAAGACCTTTTCAGACTATTTTTACTACTAGGCTACGACAGTATGGGAAAGTCGAACAGCACAAGGTCAGACAACAGTAGGGTACATGACCATGTATATGGACTTAAAGACATAAGCACACAACGTGATGAAGAGTTAAGATTCAGATAAAGATTCTGATTAAAAACCCTATCTCTGAATTGAAAGCCACATGAGGGAATTGTGATCCAAAATCATGACTAATCATGCGTAAATGATTATTCAGAATTTCGAAAAGATTAAATTAACATTTAATCACGAGAATAAATACAAAGAACTTCCTTTTTAACAATGACGTAAAAGCTTATAATGAATGTAAAATAATTGTATTTGCTTGACATGGGCAACTCTCAGAGATGGAACCTTGATTATTATTACATTAAAGTCAGTATTTCTAGCCGTTTCACTGTCCGTCGAACACCCACATGACAACACATGAACTACAAACAGTTTGACTCCCAAAACGATTGACGTCGAATCAGAAACAATTCGATTTGACTGAAAGTAGCCCACTCTTACCTGTGTTCATTGTAAGTCCACTGTCCTCATCAGATCCAATCAGAAAGTAACTGAAGAACAATATATCCCAACAACCTGAGGGGAAAGGCGATCAGAAGTATACTGTGTGAATCTACATGATGAGTGTACTACATCCTCTCAGCGCGTGCTCACCGTGCAGCGCGGAGGGCGCGACTGACTCTGGAGTTGCGCGCAAAGCAGAGCAGCATTCTCAGTTCCTCTGTGGAGCCGCAGCACCCTGCCTGGAGACACCAGCCTGGAGACACCAGCCTGGAGACACCAGCCTGGAGACACCAGCCTGGAGACACCAGACTGGAGACACCAGCCTGGAGACACCAGCCTGGAGACACCAGCTATAAGTCACCATCCCGTCTGCTAGCGCCTGGATGGGTGGAATATTCAGCCACATAATCAGATCCAATTTTCTTTGTAGTCTAGTCTCTATAATCCTATATAAGTAATCACTGTGGGCATTTTGCTTTTATAGATGGCCCTCTATACATAATTTAATCCAGTGTGTTGTTGTTATTGTTCGAATAGCCCTAATTTAAGATTTGGGCATTTTATATGCATTTGCATAGAACATTTTTATATGGATATTTGTAAATTGTACGTTTTGCTCTCAATCCAACTTTATGAATTCCAGAGGAATTCGAAGCCTCATTGCAGGACCGGAACACTGACGTCGCCTCTTTGTACGTCTGAGAGCACGAGTGAGTGAAATCCTCCACGTGTTGTACAGCGCAGCACAGAGCAGCATAGAGCAGGCTATGGGCTGTCAGCGTCGGTGCTGACATTTTACCTGGGAACCATTGGAATTCACTCAGTCGGCTCCAGACGGAGCTAAGCCCACGTCACCTGACCTACTCAGAGCAGCCTCGTTTTCCTGTCCTCTCACCTGCTGTCTGATTGGTGGAGAACCAGGCCCCTTCAAGTATTTTTACATAACAGGAAGTTGTCCTCCCTGTTTCCTGCTCAGCCCAACTCCACTTCCGTAGTCACTTATAGCCTGCCGCTCAGGCCACAGCAGCTCTGTGTGAGTCACGGTACAACATGTCCCCGCCAGACCATAATAATTAGGATTAACAAGTGAACTTTTTGCTCACAGGTAAATGATAGGCAGCAAAAGCGAAGGGATTCAAAACACAGGAGACATGTCCTCCTGCTGGTATCCCTGTCTGGCTGGGCCAGCAGACCAAGACCAGGGAGCATGCTGGGACATTTGTACTCCTTAGTGGTACCTTGCTGGAAACAGCGAGTGTTGGGTCAAGACGGCGTTCTGGCTCATGGGTCAGAGGCAGGCCCTGCCGTGGTGGTTCCCTCACACAGTTCAGGTCTGAGGTCCTGTTTGTCCTGTTTGACAGATGACATGCATGGGGCACAGACGTCCACAAAACAGTGTTCTTAAAGTTCATTAAGACTAAGGGAGGATGCTTGTACTTATTTGGACAAGATGATACATTCTGCTGCTGCTGTAGTTTTACACAGTCCAATAATTCATTTAGGTGTGGTTACAGCCAGCCGTGACCGTGGCAGATTGTTCAGCTCATTGAAAAAACATTATGTGGTAATACCTTTGACCCTTTTACTTGGTGCAATTATTACTGTTCACTTGAATCAATAAAGGGGAGATGCTGTGTGTGTGGGATTCAGCAGCAGAGAAGCATGAAGGATATCCTGCCTCCACCGCCGACACAGAACCATGAAGGTATGTACAAATAAAACAAAAAACACACATTGGATGGTTGCAGTTCTATTTCTACAGTAGTATATTCATCATGCTGATGCAAAATAGGCCACACACTGGAGCCACTGTAGGAAAACACACATCTCCTCTTAAACAATGAGGCGCAGACCGAAGAAAACAAGACCACCTTATGTTGTTTTCCTGTGACTGTTTGGAAATGTCCCTCAGGGACTATCCCCCCCTCAGGGACTATTCCCCCCCAGGGACTATTCCCCCCTCAGGGACTATTCCCCATCAGGAACTGTCAGGGACAATCCCCTTTCAGGGATTATTTCCCCTCAGGGACTATTCCCCCCCCAGGGACTGTCAGGGACTATTCCCCTCCAGAGACTGCCCCCCCC
>JAOPUI010000038.1:14058258-14069566 GCA_027123135.1 Urophycis floridana
CCGCCCCCCCCGCCCGCCCGCCCCGCCCGCCCGCCCCCCCCCCCCCCCCGCCCCCTTTGAGGTTGCACCGTCGGGTGCGTGTCGAGTGAGTGAGACGAAGGCATTATTTCTCTCATGAATGAAGACAGAAACAAACAGGAGGCTCAGAACAACCCCACGGTGAATGGCTTGCACGTCTTCTACGCCAAAGAGCGCGCACGCGCGCAGACAGACAGACAGAGAGACACAGACACACAGACACACACACACACACACACACACACAATGGGTAGGTGCATACTTGAGGGGAACAAAAGCATGGGGATTTCCAGGCCGTTTCGCCTGGTTGTCAGGTAGGACTATCTGGTGTCTGCCCTGCTCCCATCTGGGGCCCACACAGCACCAACACACGCACACCATGTGGTTAGACGACCCACCACTTCCTCTTCAACTCTACCTAGAATGCATCTCTCTGGAGGCCATTAAACACACCTTTGTAATATTTTGTGTAAAAAAAAAAAAAGGAGTCACAAAAAAAAAGTCCCTGTTATCACAGGGTCTTTTTTGGGGTGGGGTGGGGTTATCAGCATGATAAAAGCATGATCATGAGTATTGGATGTGTTGTAACACGACAAACGAAAGGGAGATAAGTAACTCTCTATTAGGTCACTTACCAAATCTGGGGATTTTTAATGTATTCTTTCTATTGCAGTGCGGGCCTGTTATCGTTGTCAAACAGAACAGAATAAATAAGTATGTGTTTGTTGATCTGAAATACCCCGCTGCTGCAAAGCACACAGAGGAATTTCCCAGCTCAAGTACTGCCTTTTGTGTGTGTGTGTGTGTGTGTGTGTGTGTTCCTCCTCTGCGATCCCAAGTTAGGACTCATCAACGCCACTCAACTGGCCCGGACTTTCCACAGGGGCGGAGCTTGGGCCAGGCGGAATGCAGTGTATTTGGCGTGTTCCAATTGGCAGCAAATGGAACACTTAATTAATGACTGCTGATAATAACACGCTTGTCTTCCCCATGTAGCACGCAGGCTCACCAGCACGGCATTCAAGTTCTGCATTTCTTAGCAACGGTCGGTGACACTGAAAGTGAAAACGCAAACACGCAAAAACCAAAGTGTGCACCTGTCCTTGCTGTGGCTTGAGCTGCGTCCAGTTTGATTGTTCTCTTGTATGATATATGATGTCTATGATACGATACATGATAGAGAAACACTTCACACTACAGTATTGCTCAGTACCCGTTAGCATCTTAGCATGTTAGCAATTAATTAAATGAAAACCTACTACAAACAACTGAAGGAACTATTAAATGAGCATTGAGTATTAGTATTAGAACATTCACATTGGACTCTCAGTTATGCAACAACACTAAAAATAAGAATAAGAATAACATCAGTGGCCTTGTTTTCGGAGGATCAGTTAAACGAACATTTGCATTCACCCAAAGAAAGTATTCACAATGTGGTTACAATCTGCAATCTCCTGTGTGGGTTCCACTCCCAATCCAGACAATTCAATAAATACATTCATTCATAAATTGTAAAAAACTTAAAACTTCCAAAACCATATAGTCCGGAAATGGTCATCTCAGTGTTGTCAAATAGACATAGATGGCCCAGCCATCTAAATATAAATATAGGCTTCAACAATGGAAAGCCTGGGTCATCTACAGCAGACGATATAGGGGTATACAATAGTCAAGGACCCCCATTGCACCCAGTGCTTTCCAACAGGAACTGTGTCACATGTCTTAAGAACAGCCGTTCCCTTTGTCTGCGGAGTGGAGACTCCAAGTCTAAGTCAATACGGACATGAAGCCAGAAAAAGATCCCCCGCAGGAGGAAGTACCTCAGTGACATCATGTCGAGTTGACCAAATGACTAACGCACATTTGCGTAAACGGATAACGCATGAGACGTTACTCGAAAAGTAGGCTATCACGTCAACACTGCTCCGAATTATCTGACTGAATGTATTCAAATACGTTTTTTTTTACATAACGCTATGAATTATAAGACTAATATGACAAATTCATGTATTTCTGTGTTTCCAAACTTTTTCATTGTCTATTCCTCTCTGAAGACGTTGAGAAAGTGCATATTGCAGGTTGTTTCTCATGCAGCCTGTGATTACAGTGTTAGAAATGCCCAACACAAATATAGCAGCACAATAGGGGGCTTTAACCTGGGAAAGCCTTGTGTGTTTGGTGTTAGTCATTACGGGGTTCCAGGAAAAACCAATCGCGTGTGATTCAGACTCGCTCACTCGTTGTCCCCGCTTTAAGTCTCACATCAGCGTGTTTGGGAGATAATAAACATTTGCGACCAGCAGGGACAGAAGACAGGCATGACACGCTGTCTGGGAAATACCCCCAGAGCAGCGCTCAGCAAAAGTTGCCCGTTTCTAGCATTGCAAGCAAAAGTTGGCCCAACCTATATATTTCTCACATGTGACTCATGGACCATATTTTCAGCGTGTGAACGGCACAAATCGCATGGATTCTCATCTTTCTCGATTCGGATCGGGGCCCGCTTTCCGATGCGGTCAACATACAGGTGTGACGTTTGGCAACGTGACCTCAGTCTGAACAGTCATATCGGAATTCACACCACTTTTATGTCGCTTTTTCATGTCACTCTGAATGGACATACCTTGCATTTCTGTGGCATGCGTTTCTTTCCCTCGGTTGGTATCTGATGTTTCGTGATTGGTATCGGATGTTTTGTGGGTGTGTGCCGTTTGTGATAGTGCACCCACACCAAGCATCACGTTCACACGCCGTGCCACGGTCAGTTGCACTACGCAAGATGGGCGCAATTTCATCAGACCTCGCACAGCGTTCGACCCCCCAAATGTGGCTCTCGCAGCATGGAAGCCGTGGGCCTTCGGTGACCCGTCAGGTTGAAGCTAACGGCGTCGGCCCTCGGACTGACGGAGGGGATCCCAGAGCCACTGACGGTCACGCAGCATGTCAACGCGACGTCTGGCCTTTTTTGCTTTGTTATGAAGAAGCATGTGTTGATCCATCGTGTGTTGAACCGCTTGAGAGAGACGCAATACGAATCTCCTTCAGTTTACTTGACCGTGACTGCCCAGTTCTCGGGAGAAGGTCCGCCTGTGCGAGAAGGTCCACACTGTCTCAACTCCACTGCACGTCAGCTTACAAACTGCACCGCGTGGGCCCACCTCGATGGCCTCTACGGTCACTCCCGTGCCAGCAGGTTGATTCATACAGTGACCAGCTCTCACTGGACTCTGATATCGGCCGTATTGAAATAATAACGTGAACCGCCAGACCAAAAGTCTGGATCTCAGCATGAATCCCAATAGAGGACCGAGCCTCTCAGTGTGATCTGGGACGGTTCGCCAGGCGAGGAGCTGCAGGTCTAAAGGAGATCCATTAGGGAACAGGGAATCAAGAGGGTATGTTTGAGAGTCTGTGTGGTGGTCAAATTGTTCCTTGAAAAGGTTTTCTGACTTTGCATTTACAAGTGGATGGGTGGAAGATCACCCCAAATGACCCCAGTAGTGTCCTCTTCCTGCTCCTTTCCCTCCCTTATCTTCTCTATGTGTACAGTATGTGCACTATCTGCATGACTGTGTCATCTGTCCTCAGCCCAGAGTCATGACTGGGTCCTTTCAGTCTTCTAGACTGCGTACTTTAAACCCTGTCCCATATTTATGTCAGGGAATTCCACCCAGAGTACTTGCAATAAATCTTGGAATTAGTAATCAGACATAGCTCTGATGTGCTTCAGAAAGACTGCTGTGTGTGTGTGTGTGTGTGGTAATCACAGAATTACACATAAAGTTTTACAATCCAAGCAGTGTCACCCAGCATCACCTGAATTGTTCCAAGGTACAATCAATTAGTAACAAAGTGGTAATAAAGTGGAAATCACTTTCCACTTTCCAATCACGCATTTTCCCTGAAATGAATGTATAACAAAATCGTGGATCTGGCATACATCAATGTAAACTGATACAAATGTGCAAAATGTCTATTTTACACTGATAAAGACCTTGTAGGCAAATGACTACAGAGTTGAAATATTGAAATGTGTGACAAAAGGAGCTGATTAAATATTTATTTGTTCAATTAAAATACTCAACCATCTATATATCATCAAATGAGGCTTTCTACCCGGGGAGTCTCCTATATAAAGGATTACCCTATAAATCATCGACAGTGTCAGTTAGCTCTCTTGTTTCCAACAAGCCGGCACTTCCGGTGATACACAACAAGTCTAATTATTCCCGTCTACGCACACATACGCACACACACGCACACATACTCACACATACGCATTACGCACACATTTGTGGGAAGTAAAGGCCCTTGGCGAGCCCCACGTGGAAACGGCGTGGAAAACATCTGTAAACAACACCGAAACAGGCGTGGAAAACATCTGTAAACAACACACGAAACAAGCGTGGAAAACATCTGTAAACAACACCGAAACAAGCCGCCATGCAGCGTGACGACCAGAGAAATGCCCAGCGCCGCGCTGTGATGGGAAGTCTGCAGGCCTGACGTGCTGCTGTGTCAAATCACAGGACGCTACCTCAACCAATGTGACACCTTCCACCAAAACAAGACGACAAAGATGAGTTGGCAACAGGGCCTGCCCGACATCTTGAAACTGTTACAGTAAATGAGAGGGGGCGGGGGGGCGGGGGTAGGACAGGTATAGTGTCACTAACCTTGCGTCATTTAAAGTAAACGTAAACGTAAAAGTAACGGGGGGGGGGGGTGAGTAATAGCATCTGAACCGTGTCCTTCGCATCGTCACACAGAAAGCGTTCTCAAAATGAAAACGAAAGCCTCGAACACATGAAAACATACACTACCACAGACAAATGATTCCTCGACTTATAACCTCCCTCAGGGGGCTGTACCCGGAGCCGGTCGCTGAACTCCACTGTTGAACAGTGAAGGGGGGGTTGGCAAGGACCTCAGAGTGACACACAGCCCACCAGACAGTGAGACCAACAGTAAAGTATATCCACCACTATCCCATGTGAGTGATGGATGTCAGGCCACATCCCATACATATAACATCAAAGAAATTGAATCTGAGAATAATTTGAAAAACAAACAGGAGTTTGTGTATTCGTTATCTGTGTTGTACTGCCACGTGTGGCGTTTTATTTTTTGAACGACATGGAAGCTGGTTTACTGTAGTCAGTCGGGGGCTCCTCGATGCTTGGAATGTACCGGATGCTTGGAATGCACCGTGTCAGTAAGAACAAAACCTTAAAAAAAACAAAAAAAACAAAGCAGCGCCCCGAGAACACCAGCCCGCCGTCTCACCGTTGGTCCGAAGGGGCACCATCTTCTTGACCTCCCGACACCAGTTGAGCTTCTTCTCCTGCTCCAGGGACACCTGCATGGCCCGGTCCAAGATGGCCGCCTGCACCACCTCGCGGAAGGCCTGCGGGAAGTGGTTCATGGCGATCATCTCCAGCGTGTAGCGGTGCATGCTGCGCAGGTGGTGCATGAGGCCACCGCTGGCCCCGGGCTTCACCACGTCGCTGGGGACGCGCTGGCGGATCTTCACCGCCTTCAGCAGGTTGGAGACGAAGAGGAACTTTGGGAGGAAGTTCTGGCCCTGCGACATGGCGAGCGCACGGGGGGGTCGCCCGGGAAGCAGAACGGGAACGGGGGGTCGGGAACGCCGGCCGCCACCGCCAACCTTGGAGACCGCGTGGGAACCTGGAGGAACCGGGGGGGGGTACTGAGTGAGGACTGTGTCATGAACCGCCGATGAGAACATAGTACACATTTTTTGGGGGGGGTGATGAATATCCCCCCTTCGTGAATGAAACTTGAATACTTGTGATTCCAGGAGCCGCTGTAGTTTATATTTACTGTTTATTATCTATACTATTGATATTAACTGTGTGAACATAAATCCTTTCCACACTGATGCTAGGGATTTTCTGGAGTAATTACTGTGGGCCGAGTGGTTCAAATGGTAAACATAAGAAAACAAATCCTGTAATACACTTAAAAGACAATACAAAGCAGTCCAACCACTGCCTGGTTGCTTTGAAGTCTGAAGTGAAGGCCAGGCAGCCATACAATAATGTGAGGGTCACACTTTAAAGTCCAACTCACTTATTACTCTCATCTGTCGAAGGGTAAATATATGGGGCCAGGCAGGTCAAACATCACCATAACATGTGCATTTGAGAATGGAAAGTAGGTAGCCTACTGTAAGGAACCCCTGACTCCCTAACTTAGAGGAGCCCATATCCACTTAACATCAGCCTACAGTTCAGAGATAACAGGCAGATGTTGTTGCCCTCCTTCAATGGCCTGTGACACGGTACCCAAAGAGCAGCAGGTGCAAAGGGATCTTATTGGCCATAGGAATGTGTGTCACACTAACCACATTATACAAAGCAACAATCGCGATTTCTGTTTGACATCATCGGCGAAGACAGACAGTGTCAAGACGGTTGACGCTGCGGTGTGTAGCCCGGCTGGCTCAACAGAAACACAATAAACAGGAGACTTCGCTGACGTTGGAGGCTTACGTAATTCCTCTGACAACTACCTTTCAGACCACGGAGCGTCTCAATGTCTCCTCCGCCTCGGACATTGACACATTGTGACAGCGCCGTTGAGACATTTGTTCTGTTTCAATGTCCTGCGTTCGCTGGGGGGCTGACGTCTTTGTAAACAATGGCTGTCAGAGAAAAGCCACTGTCGTGAGCAAAGCCTCCAGCTCTCCCACCACCACGTCGTCCCCAGCAGATGTACCACCGAGCACCGAGAAGGGCCTACACACCGAGCATCCCAGTGGGTCTGACACTTCGTGTGAAACACGCCACTCCTAAAAGGCTAGCTGGAGAGGGACGGGGACGGTGTCTTACCTGTGTAATGTGTCTGGGTGATAATAAAGCCTTCCTGGACGGCTCAGGCTAGCAGTCCTTCTCCAGCCGCTTCACTCAGCCCCACCGCAGCGCTCCTCGGCGCCATTCAGCCTTTTCTTCTCCCCCTCGCTGTCCACCGACTAGTCTGGTGCCTTCGCAGTCTTCCGCGTCTGTCACAAATAATTCATGGGGCGTCTGTTGAGCTAGTTAGATGTTACAAAAAAAAAGAAAACCCAACCAACGGAAGGGGATTTCCACAGAGGGACTTTCCACCCACCCATCTCCCTGTTAGTAAGACAAGCTGGGCGGCAGTACGGCTCCCCTCCACTAGGGGGTCTCTGTCTGTCTGACTGAACACACACTGAGACCCACCTACTGGGCACAAAGGAGCGTCACTATGGTGTCTATACACAGTTCCCGTCATGTTTCATCTACGCTAAAAAAAAAAAGAGTATGAATAAAACAAATCAATTTTGGAAAAAATGAGCGTTAGGCGTTAGTGTTGGACATTGCCATTAACTGGGCAAATCGAGGTTGTGACGAGCAATTCGACATATAAACTGTTTTCATGGTCTCGGGTGGTTGTGGCTTGGTGGCTTCATCATCTTAAATCAGTAAATACTCCCTTTTCTCTGGATTGATAGTTGCACCCAAGTTCAACACTTAGAGGGATGTAGGGCTATGTACAACATGTTAAAAGGAAAATCTTGATTCCCTAATGTCTATTTTGCACTTGAAGTATTTCTCATAGCTCATACATCAGGTTCAGTCAGCTGTGGTTGTCGGCCTATTAAGAGACCATGGGTTCCTACCTTACTGGAAGTATACCCACACCTTGAGAAACAGAGTAGACAGCACATTCATGGACAGAAGTTCAGTTAAGAAGGAACATTGTATCAATCTGATGATCAATTCATTTTTTTTTTGTATAGGCATGCACTTTGATGTAAACAGGATGTGAAAGCGGACCCTTGCTGTCCTAGGCTGATGGCATGTTGGCCTTTCTGAACATCCATTTGAACCGGAGGAAGTTTGATATTTGCACAGAGTGGAAATATGAGCTTTATACAGATATTACACATTTTACATTGTGACTACAGACTGGAAATGCATTCTAGGCCCTATTAATCATCACATTCCTGTTGGTCTATACTTACATCATTTGTTTTAATCCAGTTTGCCCTGCCACACTTTTAAAGATTTTGGGTGGGGAATTTTGCTATTTACTTAAATATTGTTATGTCATCCATATTTCCATAGTGTACCAATGCTCCAAGGTTATTATAAATTCACATTTAGTTTTTATTTTCATTTCATACTGACTTTTTGTTTTCAATTTCAGTCTAGTTTAAATTTATTTTTAAAGCGGATTTGCTAGATTTTTTGTTATTTGAGTAAATAACAAACAAACAAAGTTTTAGTTTAGTTTGTACTTATTTCCAGGTTAGTTTGAACCTTTTTTTGTAAATTGAATATTTGTCTGGGCGAGGTTAACAAAGGTCAGAAAAGGTATTCAGTAGTAAAAACTCAAAAGAACATTCCATTTACTACTTTACTCACAAAATTCAACTTTAAAAGATGCGTGTCTGTCAATGTTTTTCATTGACCAGATAAATGTACCCATACAACTGGTTATGAAATGTAATTATGGGCACACATACGTAAACTGTCTACACAAGATGCAGCCTTAAGTGCAAAAGTTGGGGGAAGATGCAGATAGTGGAAATCTAGTCAAATCTAGTCTGAAATCTAGTCTGAAAATAGTCAACAGGCTAAATTCACTCATGAACTGGCTCAACACCCCCAACAACATTAGGCTTGTGTATAAAACAAATGAACAAAGATGAAGTTGAAATTGAAACTAAATACATTTTCTCTATAATATATTGTACTTTCTTTGTTTCAGTTCGTTTTAATTCCTATTTCAGCTATCAAACGATTATTTCACAATTCGATTTCAGTATATTGTTATTTCATTTTTGTTAACAATAAAAAGCATGTCAGGCACATGGGTGTATATATTGATATGTATTATATCAAGTAGCTGTGTACACTCCTTACTTTATAATCCAATCAGATCTATAGTGAGGCCTACCACCTCACCTTCCAACTGCACACAGGCCTACATACAGTACACTAAAAACCCCACTCTCTCCTTCTTACTCACATCTTGGCCTTACCCTCTGTATTAGTCCCTCAGACCCCACATGATTGGACAGTTTTCCTTTAACATGTCCCTAGAGTCAAAACATCTATCATGCTCTCGTGGTATATGGCTGTGGACTGCTTGCGGGCTAAAACCGTCACTTCTGAATCTAATCGTGGTCGATAAATCAGTTGCATGTATTTGATTGAATCAGAGCCCCACACTTCTCTCCCAGTACGAGACGTGTAGGCGAGGTGTCAGAGGAGCAGGGAGGGCCAGGTGGGGAACACATCTACATTGTTCTGTTCCCCTGGAACAGAGTGGAAACCACCACGGCGCCAGAGACAGTCCACACTACACTCACTACGCAGAACAAGAACCAACATTGGCTGTGCATCATTCAGATAGTTATTCGGACACACGCTGTAGTCAGTCAAGTGAAGGGGTGAATGGTGTTGACAATGCAGGGGGTCCTGAGGGGGAGAGACAGACAGAGGTAGACAGAGCCCAGGAATCTAAAATAATATCTCATTTATCACCATGTCATGAAATAAGACTTTTTTTCCCCTAAGCTAAATATAACAATGAAACAAATCTAATAGCCCTTAACTTGCTGCCACAGTTGCTGCCTGCACAGATGGGACGTGCATTTAAATAAATCCTCAGGAACATTCTTATCAGGAACGTGTGTTGCAGTCAATGTTCAATTCAAACACATTTTGGCTAGCGCCATGAATAAGTCTAGTTGGTTTGTCTGTATAACTTACATAACTGCCTGCCTGGTTGTAAACATGTACCAGTCCTCAGGACTTTTCTTCCTGGACCCTATTTTCCGATCACTTCGGGATGAAGGGACGAATGCAGGGAGCACATTTCCATTGTATCCAGTATCAAATGAGGGCATTCAAGCCCTAACCCGTGAAAGCAGGCTGCATGTCATCCTCTGTGGTAATGATGCCACATCAATGCACATCCTGTCAATGTGCTGACATTATACAGAACCAAGCAGTGCTCATGAGAAGTAAGCCTTTGGAGGACACATTGATGTGCCCTAGTGCCCCACAGCATTACATTGCGGCCAGTTTTTGCAGAATACGGCTGCAGTGTTCACACTCAACACTGGACCGATCTCAGACATAGACATCCCCATCAGTCCCCTGGACCGAACCACCGGACAGTAGGGTTGAGCTTGACAAATCCTGAAGTTTTCCTTTAAGAGGGTTCAATGTCTGTGCAGACAAGGTCACACAAAGTAACATCATTGTTGTCAGGACGTGGAGTTAACTCTGTGTTTGGTTGCGGTCTTTCTGCAACATGCTGTCGGCCAGATGCAGACACAGGAGACAGTAGTGATGGTGAAGCATAAGAAAACGTATTGGGGCAATGCCAGATGGGTGCAGAAATGTCTGCAATATAAATGTTCTCTGATGTAAAATAAATGTGTATTTGAATATACTTTTCATAAATATGTTATGGCGGAATTTCATGCTTACAGTAAAAGCTTCAATCAATAGGCTACTTTAAAAAAAACATCCATGTCTGGAAATCCACCCAGAAGTATATTGCCTGATTTTGCATGACCCCTAGTGGCAGTTAGCTAGAGCTACACATTTACGTTCCGTATCATCCTGTAACAACAACCACATGCATAAATAAGCATGGTAGTCTGCCAGGGGGAGGCACTATCTGAAAGCATGTAAGTATTTGATATGAAAACAAATACAATGTATGTTAGTATTCAAACAATATGCACATGTTTTCCAAGTATAACCCTTGCCCAGGCCTGTTCTTTAGGAAGTGCACATTTATGCTCAACATGCCCTTGAGATATTTTGTTCACAGACATTTATCGAAGAGAAATGTACATTTAGACTAATTGCGTGCAACTTCATGCAGTATTTTGTTGTTTGTGGCAAGTGATGGATACATATTTGCCATATCCCGCAAAATGCAGATCCTCGATGAGCTTTATGGGGCTCTCACTCCTGTTGGCCGTTTAATTATTCCAATGGCAGATACACATTTACGTTTTACTTCTGAATTAAACTCAATTGCGCATATTCTTCTATGAAATACAGTACATATATATTTGCATGTGTATTTTTCAACAGACCATAGACCAGACCAAGGAGTTCTGCGTTGCCTGTTCACATACAGTGGGAGAAAAACAAACAGACTTGCACTTCTTCTTTATTTACATTTCCAACAAGTCTCTCTCTCTCTCTCTCTCTCTCTCTCTCTCTCTCTCTGTCTCTGTCTCTGTCTCTGTCTCTGTCTCTCTCTCTCT
>JAOPUI010000038.1:14094630-14105163 GCA_027123135.1 Urophycis floridana
CTCTCTCTCTCTCTCTCTCTCTCTCTCTCTCTCTCTCTCTCTCTCTCTCTCTCTCTCGCTCTCTCTCTATCTCTCTCAGACTCCCTCTCCTGACACCTTGGTCCTGTCTTCTTTGGTGTGTGTGTGTGTGTGTGTGTGTGTGTGTGTGTGTGTGCGTCTGGGTCTTCAGGGCAGGATCGCAGCGAGGCAGCACTCATCAGGCGCTTTAAGGGCGATGGCGTCCGCTACAAGGCCAAGCTCATCGGCCTGGACGAGGTCACCGCCGCCCGCGGAGACAAACTCTGTCAGGACTCCATGATGAAGCTCAAGGTGATGTCACTCTCCCTCTGCACCTCCACCTCTCTCTCTCAAACTCTTCCTTTGCTCTAACTCTAACTCGCCTCTCTCTCTCTCTCTCTCTCTCTTTCTCTCTCTTTCTCGGTCTCTCTCTGGCTCTCTCTGGCCCTCTCTGTCTCTCTCTCTCTCTCTCTCTCTCTCTCTCTGGCTATCTCTTTGGCTCTCTCTCTCTCTCGCTGGCTCTGCCTGTCTCTCTCCCTGGCTCGCCCTCTCTCTCTCTCTCTCTCTCTGGTTCTCTGTGCTCCCCTGTTGCATCGTTGCGCTCTCAGGTGGCTTTGGCTTGGCGGGGACAGAGAGCAGCTT
Organism: Urophycis floridana; assembly: GCA_027123135.1. Classification (NCBI taxonomy): domain Eukaryota; kingdom Metazoa; phylum Chordata; class Actinopteri; order Gadiformes; family Phycidae; genus Urophycis; species Urophycis floridana. The sequence continues at coordinate 14,095,270 of JAOPUI010000038.1, forward strand.
TCAGAGCCAGTACAGCACCTACGGCTTCTCGCAGACCTCCCGGGCGAGGACGGAGTCGTCCGAGGTCTACGACGCCCTGCAGAACCTAGACAGGGTGCTCCAGGGTGAGTATGCTGGGACCCGCGCTTCACACGCACACACAGCCGACGTAGCCCGTAGCCACCCTGCTGCAACATGGGGTGGTGCACAGGTGGACCTGGTGGGCCTAGCGATCCCTCTCTCTCGCTCCCCCTCTTTCTCTCTCTCCCTCTCTCTAGCCCATATTCATCAGCTTTCGAGTTCTGTTCCACCGTGATCTCACCCCACTCCTCTCGCCCCCCAGACAGCAGAGTGAACCCTGGGGTGCCAGACACTCCCACCAGGCTGGTGTTCTCCGCTCTGGGCCCCACGGCCCTCCGGGTCAGCTGGCAGGAGCCCCACTGTGAGAGGGACATCCTGGGATACTCTGTGCTCTACCAGCAGCTCAATGGAGGTGAAGATGGGTGGAAGGATGGATAAGTCAATGAACCCACATTTCATCCAACTATGGCCAGGAGGCCATAGTTGGATGGGTAATCATTCAAGAATCCTTTCGAAACCATGACAACTCAATGCATTGTTTTTTAGTTCTGCATTCCCCACTTTATTTGGAATGCATTTCCATTGAGTTGTCATGGTTTCCCCTCATATTCTCAAAGGTTTCTACACCCCAATAAACCAATATGGCCGCGAGGTGAATAAGGTCTATAGGTCAGGAGATGTGTCAGGATGGGGTTAGATGAGGATCCTCTAACCTGAGCGTGTCCTCCATGATCCCCATGGCTGCAGGTGAAGTGAAGCGCATCAACGTAAGCAGTCCCGGGGAGAACTCCGTCGTGGTGCAGGACCTGCTGCCCAACCACTCGTACCTGTTCAAGGTGAAGGCCCAGAGCCAGGAGGGCTGGGGCCCCGAGAGGGAGGGGGTCATCACCATTGAGTCTGCCGTGGACCCCAAGAGTCCTCTCAGCCCCATGCCAGGTATGCCCTCACCTTGACTCCCCAGACCATCCAGGTAGTCGGCGGGTTTGCCTTTCGCACAGCGGAGATCAATCTGGTCTCGCTCAGGCCGCAGCTCACTTCCACATAGGGGCACAGCCTTACGTCAGCATCCCCTCAGATTCAAAAGAACTGAAGTGATAGTCTTGCTCTCTTTGCCCTTGCCAAATCCAGTTAGAAGTAAAACATCTTTGCCTTGGATAAAAGCCTGCTGTGCAAATTTCTGTCAACCTTTTAAAATCGTTCTTCCAGTCCATCTCGGGTGAAACAGATTTTATTTCCCCCCACCCCGTTTCTACGCCTCGGGGAAGCGCCATTGTTTTGAAAATCTGCAGATTTTTTTTTACGGCCCCCCTTGTGCGGCGTGGTCTTAAACCCCCTCTGCGCCAGCATCGATTGGTCGTGTGGTTTTTTATACGTTTTGGAAGCGGCTGGCGGCCAGGCTGATCTGCAGAGATCAGGATGTTCTCTCAAGGCTGGGCTAAAGTGATTGTTTGTTTGTAAGAGTATTGTTGCTTTCCCTCTTTATTTTGTATTGCCCAAAAGAAATTAGCCAGATCGATACACGCTAGTTTAGTCGTTTGGCCCATTTATTCTGACAAAATTATGTGAATAATTCACAAGCTCCCGGGGTGTGAAACGAACAGATGCACTCAGGTATCACGTTTAACTGCTTTCCAATTCTGTATTCATTGCCACAACAACATTGTTAATATTTAATGGCGTGTTGTAGATTGCTGGTCCAAGTTCAAGTCAGGACAGCAATCCAATACTTTACTGTAATACAGTATTGTATCCGTTGTTCTATTTCATTATTATTATCCCACAAATATTCTTTTATTGTTATGTTCTGTCTCAGCCACCGCACCAAAACACATTCGCTGTTGTCTCTCTCTAATTGTATTTCCTTTATATAACCTGAAGCCAGGATGGCAGCAACAGCGCACAACACAAACACAATCAAACATGCAGGGGACCGCATACGGCGCCACCCATGAAGAACACATGATAACACCTACTCACGATGACTGGCTTCCCTCTCTCTTCCCGTCCAGGCTCCCCGTTCACCCTGAGCACGCCCAGTGCCCCGGGGCCCCTGGTCTTCACCGCCCTGAGCCCAGAGGCTCTGCAGCTGAGCTGGGACAAACCCCGCAAACCTAATGGAGACATCCTGGGCTACGTGGTCACCTGCGAGCAGCTCCACGGGGGAGGTGAGGGGAAACCTAAGACAGAGGCAGAAGTTATTTCAAACATGTGCAGATAATAAGCCATACATGAAACAGAGCCTGTAAGCAATCATTTTTGGTTTGGTTTTAGGGTTATGGTTAGGCTTAAGGGTTAGAATTTGGTTTCAGGGTTAGCCTTTGGTTTTAGTTTTAGGAAAGGGACAGAGCCCGCAGTCCCTGTGCCCTGTTTTATACTGTGGCAGCGTTCTAAAGTGCTCTGTCCCATAGTTCTATTGACGGGTGCTGCCATAAAATACTTTATATGAACTGAATCCACCATTAAATATACAGGCACTCACAAGATTTGCCCTAAAGCTTTCGTCCAAGCTGGTCCTCTCCTTTATCTCCCGTTATGAATGATGCCATATTAAACACAAGGGGGCTTTTTCCATCTGACTCACCTCTTTGCCGCGTGCGGCCGCCCAGGGGACGTGCGCTCCTTCCAGGTGAGCGGGGACAGCGCCGAGACCAGCCTGACGGTGCCCGACCTCAGTGAGAACATGCCCTACAAGTTCAAGGTTCAGGCCAGGACCACTCAGGGCTTCGGCCCCGAGAGGGAGGGCATCATCACCATAGAGGCCCAGGATGGAGGTGAGCCTTATGATGAGGATGATGATGAGGAGGAGGAGGATGATGACGATGATGATGATGATGATGATGATGATGATGATGATGATGATGATGATGATGATGATGATGATGATGGTGATGATGATGATGATTATTATTATTAGTGTAAGTAGTAGTCGTAGTAGCAGTAGCAGTAGTAGTAGTAGTAGTAGTAGTAGTAGTAGTAGTAGTAGTAACGGTGAAGTAGTAGGCCTAACCTGGCGCGGATGGTTTGTCACATCAAAGCATTCCAAAGTAGCGGCACCATCTCTTTAAACTCATAATGCATAATGTTGTCGGTCAGAAGGCTTCATGCTCTGTTATAAAATCCGCTCCGTACATATCCTCGCGTGTCAACAAAGAGTCACCGGAATGTTTGACCCACATCAGCCAATGTGCTTTTGATGTTGATCATGGCTATGCATTCAGAGGAACAGTTCAATCTGGTTCAATCTGACTCTGGCCGCTGAAGTGCATTCACAATGTAATCCCACTGTTAACGTGTCAGTTGTCAGTTTGGACGAATATTCTATTGCAACAAAACATAAAGACTGGAACAAATTTACAAATTCATTTAGGAATACGCTATAGGCCTTCGACGGTAAGCGTCTACATCAATGGGAGTGGATGCAGCAAGTAAAATATGCCTCACTTGAAGCATTTGGAAACAGTGAGAAATGGACGCTATTTGACCTGGAAACATAACAACCAGTGATTTATTAGGTATTATATTTATGTTTGATCTATTAATGTAGGCCTGTGTGTATATTCATTATCTGTATTGTGATAATAAATATTTCGACGAATTTGCTTTCTTATTAGATATTTTGTGATGTTAATGAATGGGTAATGGGTTTTATTAAAAACCTTATGTTAAGGAAAACAAAAATACAAATTGTAATGGCAGTGTCCATGTGGACTGTATCCTCCAGCAGCAAGATTCGATTATCCATAACTGATTATTGGGTAAAATTCCTAATATTTTTAGAGTCTTTGACTGATTTTAGGTTTGACGAATAGGAGGACAACATCCCAGAAAGGCCTGGCGAATCAGAAAGCAATCCGCAAATGGAACATCCATCGCACCAATGGGAATTTTCCGAGGCGGGTCTTTCGCGCCCAGTCAGCTAGGAGGCACTGGAAATGATGGAGTGAGCGGTGTGTTTATCACACTAGTTGGCTGTTGGAATTTACGTCTAGAGTCGGAATACTTTTAAGTTTAGTTTTCGCTAGACGCGCTTGAATCCATGTCGCCTCATATTCTTCGTTAAACCTTCGAGCTGGCTTTAACCGGGCGAGTGCGTATACATGTGATACCAGTGGCGAGGGATTAATTTCGCTTTTACCATGTTATGATAGCTAGCCACTGCTAGCAAACGTGCTAACTGTATGGCTCTGCTGCAGAGAAGGTGATAATTAGCTAGCAAGCGAGCTAGGGTGGCTTGTCTGCTAGATTGTTTCCGCCAGTCTCGCACTTTGTTCCTATTAACCTGGGCTGATAAGGTTAGCTGTGGGACAATGCGTTTGGTACCAAAGTAATGTAAGTATCATGATATGCGCAGTGCATATACTATGACATGTGGACACTGTGGAGTGCAGCATGATCACGGTTAGCGGAGCGCAGCGTTACCCCATCCTCCGGCTCGGTCTAGTCCTTGGAACAAAAACATCCTGGGAATGTTCCGTCATTACTTATTTAGGTTCTGTTCTCACATGTACCACGCACTTTAAACACGTCCGAACCAAATGGCATGTACACTGCATTGCATGTATTGTAGATTGTGCTCCCTCTTTTTGTCATCATTGTGGAATATAATCCAGTATTGGGTGCCCAGTGTAGTAGCTAGCAGACGGGCCACTGCGGCGTACAGACCCCCGGCACGCCGAGTTGGCACCACCATCTAGTAAAGTGTGGCTCATTTTCCATACACTAAATGTATACGATTTGCTTAAATGTGGTGTTAGTGTGTTTATCGGTGATAACAGTAGCTAAAAGGCGAACTATTCAAGGCCATTATAGGCTACACTTAAGTTGGAGTGAAATAAGTTGACATTTATCGTAGGAAAGATGGCATGGATCTTTTAGTATTTATTGACAATGTTATTGCGATCCTGACTGTTTCAGGGGGATCGGCATAACGGAGTATTCTATATGCAGAGGATTAACCATCTTGCCCCCTGGACCTATGGAAGGATTTTCGCATTAAAATGATGTGTGCTGTCCATCCAGAACTCCACCAACGCTGCAGAGATTCGGTTGCAATATATCTGGTTTAACCAACCCCCGTGATTGTGGTAGTGTTATTCAGTGTGCTTAAGGGAAATGTGTCCTTGTGGATTTAGAATGGCACACGCATAACATTATCATTTAAGTGTGAATTGGTAAAATACGAAGAAGAAGTCAGGTCGATACAGGTAAACAAACAAGGACCTCAAGAAACATGGCCTCGGTTTGGAAGAGACTGCAGCGTGTGGGAAAGCATGCGTCCAAATTCCAGTTCGTTGCATCGTATCAGGAGCTCATGGTGGAATGCACTAAGAAATGGTGAGTTGGGAATACCTATTGAACACTTTTGTTACGAATCCTCATTTTTCATGAAAACGCGTTCAAAATGTAAACCCCTGACTGTGTCTTGTGCTGGAATGCTGAGATTGTCGCTGTCTCTTGTTCCGGCTGGTCATAATTTTACACACTGACACACCGTGGTGTGCGGGCATGTCTGCTTGTTGGGAGGGGCCGATGGGATGGTGAAATAGCTGGGCTTTTTTTTTCATCCAGCTTCACATAATGTGTAGTTCAGTTTAGTCCATGTGTTTAAGAGTACGTAGAATCGTAACTCGAGTCTTTGGCAAGTCGTTGAGGTGTAGATGTAAGATTCATTACAAAAATCCAGTAAAGAAGCCATTTGGCATTGTTTGTAATAGGTGTTCTTTCTGACTGTCTAATCTTCAGGCTATGCGTTTTGCTATGATCGTGATGGATTCAGCTGCAACAATGTGTGTCCCTTGAATACCACCCCAGCTCCCTTAGCTATGGAATTGTTCACAATTAGCTGCTTACATTTGTACACAATTAAACAAGTAAGTGGAATGTGGAATGAAGCCCTGGCCCCGAGACATGTCTTTTCAGCGGGTTGCCCCAGGCATGTTTAACACAGCCCTTCATGGCTTCAACCTGGGGCAGATATTGGGGAATGGAATGATAAAAATGTACAACACTTCACTGAGCCAATGACTGGTTTGACCTAAGCTTATAGTACCTAGCATGAGCTTTTTCAGCAGTCAGACCTCCTCTCCTTTGTTGGTGTCACCAGATGAGTGATGGATAAAGGGTCCAAGAATGTTTTAAGTAACCTATTAAATACTCATTGTAACTGACACGGGCCAGCCAGAGTAGGAACGTAATGTAGGTTTATACTTGGCTCAGAAAATGTGTTTGTTCCCCTTTCAGTTAGGCATTTTGAGAGCACCTCTGTCATGGCATTAACAAAAACTTGGAATCCATATCCAGACCAGGTTGAACAGTTATCACTGGGAAGAAGGTTGATTATGCCTTAGGCTTTCTGCCAATAAAAATTGTTTTTGAAAACCTCCCAGACCGTAAAAAGCTCAAAGTGCTACTTGCTACAAAACGTGTAACCATCTGGTGACAAGTACTTCATATGCCTTTGGATCATCTTTCATTTTCAGAAGATTCTCTATATGCTGTACACAATATTGAAAGACACAGAGACCAAGTACAGAGACAGAACAGACATTATTGACACTTTTTGTATTTGCCCTATTGCTCATTTCCTAAATTGCTGTGTTAAATGCAAATCAGAATGAGGACCTTGATGCTGACAAAGGTCATGTAGCAGAGAGTCTATATAGTTGTTCTATTTACTTTACCACACTGTGAGCAATCGTGATCAGTAACTGTTGGGAACATCCTCAATAAAATGAGCTATGTGTTTGCTGCAGTTGGGTGTGTAAACATGTTGGATATTGTGTGTGTGTGTGTGTGTGTGTGTGTGTGTGTGTGTGTGTGTGTGTGTTGGTAGTGTATGATGTCCTTGTGTGATGTGTTGTGTACAAGGCAATTGGTGTTTGCTTGAACCAGTAATTTGACCTTGGACTTGGTTGCATGTGTCATTGTATTCCAGCATTTGTCTGCCAACAGTCCTTAGAGCATATGGATATTCTTTTTATAAAAAAAAAATCTGCATTAAATGGTATCAGGCACTGATGATATTGCCGACATCAATAGCTGGTTAAAAGTCCCCTACATTTGTTATGATTGCACACATCTGCATGATGATTTTGATTTCACAACGAAGTACTTTTTTGACTTTCACCAACATGAGATGTGATATAGGACATGTGTAATAATTTACTGTCAACTACTATACCGTAGACGACAAACATATGTTGATAATACATGATACTAATGTATTTTAATGAATTATATTCAGATAACAATTGAATTCCAATAATGAGTAAAAGCAAGCAAATGTGTTGAAGCTATTGAGAACATATCTGAGATTGACAACAAAACATGGTCTTGGTCATTTCTTTTTGTTTTCACCTTGGATTTTAAATCTAATGATTCAATGTTATATTGCAGCTGCTAGCTACTTGTATCACACCCCTTACATTTTCCTGTAGACCAGTGGTTCCCAACGTAGGGTATGGCCAGACTAGGGATGCACCACAATTACTTCTCATGCCTGATTCAGACTGCTGTTTTCAAATGGGCAGATTCTGATTGCTGATTGTTTTTGGCTACAATTGTTTTGTTGTTGTTCTTTCCCCCACAAATTCCTTTAAAACTGGGGCAGCCAGTTCTATAAACCCAATGCTGCCACACAGACCCTATATTACACCTTTTACTATATTATGGAAGATAATCAAGATCATTTTATAACAATACATAAACTCATTTTTTTATTAGTTTATAAATATTCAGCTAGTTGGCTGTTCCTTGGCATTCAAGGAACAGAACATTACATAAATATCCATCCATATTAACTGTATAACAAACTTGATCTGGCAATAGACATGCCATATTTTTACTTTCTGGCCTTTTGGCTTAGACCTACCACAGTGTTGGGCAGGATTTCACTTTTTAAAGGCTGCAGGTCTTGTGTATCATGAGTTCAAAATAGTCAAGTCAACAATTTTGTATGGTGACTCCTACTGGAAATGTAACACATTAAGATGACGATGAGGAAAAAAGTGGGTAAAAGAGGCACTGCTGCGACCTCACATTGTGTTTCACTACCCGGGTCAGTCTGGCCACCCCCATGTCAGTGGGCGGGTGTGCTTGCCTTGACAAGCACCTTCAGCCAAGCAGGGTAACAAAACATGTGATGCTATCACACTGCCCGGTCCACAACCCCAGAGACATATTTTCCGAGGAGAAACTCTGTTAGTGCATACTCTCCTTCTTGTTGACGCCACGACTGTTTTGCCAGCAACGGCCCGTATTTTAAGGCATCAATCACGACACACTGCCTGATTGTGCCCGATTACATTGTAAGCTCAGGAAACGGCTGTGTGCGGCATGAGGTCCAGAATGTGAGGTCACAGGATCAGGACGGTCTCCACACTGCAACACGGGCCCACGCACAAAACACGGTCCAAGGAGGTGGAGGCTACAGCGGACAGTGCTGCTATAAAGTCTACCTTTTCTCCAGAGCATTGTTTTGCTTCACGTCATAGGAACTGAGTGCTGACATGCAAGTACTATGTCTGCAATCGCTTGGCTACATAGCGCTAATTAGCCGTTTAGATCCGTAATTATTGTTATTATGTTATTGAGTGAAACCCATTCTCCAGTGAGATGCAAGCTGGTTATTACTATTAGGATATATTGCTAATATATTGCTATTACTACTATTATTTGCTATTATCTTATATCAGATCAATGAACCGGCCTATACGTCGATGGTTAAGTATAGCCTACCGTTTATTGAAGTTACCTTTTATGATGGTGCGTCTTGTCTGCAATTCAACTGTGCGATCGTTGTGAAGTCATGTGATTGGCTCCTGTAATCAGCACATTTTGAAGTTATCCAGCCCAATTGAAAATAATTAGGAGCAAAAAGCATCCCATTCTAGTTGATGGATGCTCGGCCGGTTCATCCCTGCCTGATTTGGTCTGAAACATCGGCCAGTGGGTCTGAAATTTCAACTGGCACTCACCTGAGTGAATCGCCCCAAGTGATGCTTTTGTTTACCTTGCGCCAAAATACTAGCTTCGTGAGACCATCCCAATCTCATGAGTTCACATTCTGCTTCTATCTGCAGATCAGTCTCCATTCCAGCCACAAGCCTCCAGAAGTTTCTACATTTTAGAATGCTAGGACCAATCAGTGCTCAGGGGCAGAGAGCTTCAGTTCATGGCAAGCAAGAAGCGCTCCTGTCTGCCAAATTTTAAAAGAGGACGGCGCCGAAGGAAGCAAACTATGGAGCCAGTCAAAACAGTTTTATCTGAAATACAGTAGATAACGATGTTAAAAGATTACCACAAATCGACACGTAAGGCTTTTCTCAGAGAATATGTGCTTTACTTCCAACTGCACTCGGCGAGAGTGAAGCGAGCGAGAGCTCCCAGTCCAGACTGATATTCATTGTGAATTCATTGTGTGCAGGCGAGAATATCTGGATGGCTTTACATGATGCCACAATACTACGGCCAACGCCCATGACTGGCGCGTGGTTTCTGCTTGTGCCAAACAACGAACACTGGAGGTTTTTGATTGTAGAATGCTGATCATATTTGACGTTCAAATTCTTCACATTTTTTTACCCCTTGTCCAGTCAGGACAGTGATTTGTATGTATTGCTGTCCCGACATGACATTTTAATGACCCAGGGCGGTCATGGTCATTGTTGACCCTGATAGTGTTGACCCCTTAGAGCAAGAACTGACATTAACTTGCATTTGTCAAGAAAATCATAAATGTTACCAATTATATTGAGTCAGGATTGTGTGTGTGTGTGTGTGTGTGTGTGTGTGTGTGTGTGTGTGTGTGTGTGTGTGTGTGTGTGTGTGTGTGTG
>JAOPUI010000038.1:14105263-14116327 GCA_027123135.1 Urophycis floridana
GCCGGGGGGTGGCCCCCCCCCGGCCCCCCGCGGGGGGGCCCCCCCGGGGGGCGGGGGGGGGGGGGGGGGGGGGGCTGTGTTACATTTACATAACGATTGCACTTTTTGCAATTAGAGAAAAATATGGTCTGAAATGTTTAACCTGTCATCGCTCCCATAGGTGACCAGGAGGTGTATGGCGGTGTGAGATATTTGGGTGATTTCTAGTCATCTTGGCATCTGGTCATCTCTTGGCAATAAAACCTATATTACAATTTTGGTGACCTTTAACTCTACTGAAAACAACTTAGTGAAGCCTGAGTGTACTATTCTTTTTTTTTTTATTCATTCATTTACTCATATGCTGTCATAAATGCGTCAGTTTATCAATTATTAAACCTCCGGTCTCTGCAGGTTAAACAGGACAGAGGTGTCTTTGCATTATTCATCTTACACTCACACGTCTTTTCTCTTCTCCCAGAGGTCTGACCGCATGCGGTGAGGTCACTACCTGAACCTGATTCAGCACTCATTTACACTCAATAGACCTCAAGTTCCTGTCCCCCCGCCTGGCAACCAGACAACAAGGTCAATAACAAAGACATGCACTATGAATTCCCCAGCATGTGTGTGGGAGTGTTTTTTTCCCCCTCTCTGGCGTCGAAACATCTGTATTTTTATCTGCCTCAGCAGAAAATGTCAGTTAATCCTTCGTCATACACTGTCAAAGAAGTGCAGGGGATTAAATCCTGTAAAACATCCAACAAGAACCAAACGAGAATCACGTGAACCCACAGTGTCTGGATAACCAGCCCTCTCCCTCCAGCACTGCATCACTCAGGTGTGATCCAACTGACCCCGAATCTAAATCTGAATAACAAGCAGTCATTCACCTGCTCCCATCCTGAGCCACAGCTGGTGTCTGTCTGTCTGTCTGTCTGTCTGTCTGTGTAATTCTCCCCCCAGTTCTGAAGAGGCCATTTTGGGGGAGGACGTCTGCCATGCATCACCGTGACCTTTCCCTCTCACCCAACTCTCCCCCCTGTCTGCTCCAGTGCCCAAAGCCCGCAGCATCCACGCCTTATAAAGCTGTCACTTCAGCCCATGGCCATCACTGAGCTCTGGTGCTTGTCTCCAGTGTGTGTGCGTGTGTGTGTGTGTGTGTGTGTGTGTGTGTGTGTGTGTGTGTGTGTGTGTGTGTGTGTGTGAGCGCGTGTGTGTGTGAGCAGGCGTGTGTGTGTGTGTGTGTGTGTGTGTGTGTGCCCGCAGTGCAGCTCTGACAACATTGATAATGATTTATGATTCTCGGAACGTATGTTTACTGTGAAGTCAGAACGATAAAGCCGAGTGTGTGTGTGTGTGAGAAAGAAACAGTGAATGATGGTAGTCATGTACGCAGGGTGGTCCTTGAGTTCTGATGGGTGGCAGAGCGGGCATTGACAGTGACACTGATAGTATTTACTTAACATCTGTTTGATGGCGGCAGACTACAGTCACAATGATGCCCTGTAAGCATGACTCATCAAGCTGTTTCTGTATGCTTTCTTTCTCAGTGTGTCTGCCTTTCTGCATTCTACTATAGTTTGATTCAAAAGCTTATCACACGTTTTTATCACAAGACTTGAAATTGAAAACTTGAAAGCTGAAATCTTATACGTCATGTACAATGAACTCGATTAATGCTAGTCCATTAACAGAGAGAGGCCTGACACACAAAACCTCTGAATAGCCGCTATGTCCAGTGCCAAGATTGAATGACGGAAATCCATTGTTTTAGTTGGCGTCATCCCTGCAGAGGTGTGGCATGCATCGGGCTGGTGATGTGCCGTAAATCTCTCAGCGCGCCGCGTGTTGGCTGCGTAAGCAAGCCAGCACAGGATGCCACCCTGTGATGGCTCGTTTGGGATAAAGTGTGGAAGTCCCACAGCATCGCTGTGGGGAGCGGCAGGGTCATTTTAACAGGCAGACCGTTGGAGTGGTGTGTGCAGAATTTGGTTCTGAAACCCCAGAAGAAGTGTGTGTGTGTGTGTGTGTGTGTGTGTGTGTGTGTGTGTGTGGTAAGTTTATAATAACCTGCATATCTCGCAATCTTTTGTGGCAAATGATGTGCCATACGTGTACCAAAGATGTTCTGGTTGTATGTGGTAACTCTCCACACTGTTGACCTTGCTGTTATTTTTCCCTAAAAAGCCATCACCAACCTTCTGTGGAGGCAGGGCCATGATGGGAATGACCTTGTGGCTGTGACATGCTAATAGATGCATTTGACAATCTTCATCCTGCAGTCAATGTTCTTGTGAATCCCATTAGCCTGTTGTTTTCATTGCAATTTTGGTTTTGTAGAATAACCCAGCAGTAAAATCAAACCAAAGGAAGAACACTGGTGAATTCATGATTTCTCTCTTTACAGGCAGCCAGACAAACTAGTTGTTGTGTGGACACGGCGGAGTCGAAGAAAATCATCCAAGGTTTGTGATTGATTTTACAGCTTTTTCAAACTCATAACATTTATGACTCAATATACTCCTTGCATGTCGGCATGGTTTGCTGCTTACATTACAGTAATGGAAATAACGTTGGCCACCTCCATTACACCAACTCCGGTTTAAGAAAACCTACTTTAGATTCATATCCCAACTCTTGTCATATTTGTTTCAACCCATCATATTGCTGGAGGCGGGGCTCTGTAACTGCCTAATTGGCAAACAGACACTCGGCTGACGGTAGTAAACGATCATAAAAAGTGCCTGTAAAGGTTTCTAAATCAACACTGTGTAGACTGGCAACTGTGGAAAGACGCTTATCAAAATCCCCTTCTGAAAGTGTCATCCACTCGGGCATATTTCCTCTGTAGAATACCTCGGTGAGGACACGGGAAACAAGGCTGAACTCACCAGCAGATCTTGTTTCTGGCAAGATCTCTTTGTGCCATCACCCCCCAGATGTTCTTCTGGGACATGCTAGGGCAGCTGGATCCAAGATTAAACTATCTGCAATGCAATCCCGGCATATAATTAAGTCTTAACTGTAAACGGCCACCCCTTTGCAACTGTAGTGTATATCATCATCAACGGTCACTTCCTTCCATCTGCTGCCCAATCATGTTTTTTTTTTTTGGGGGGGGGGGGGGGGGTTGTTATATGCACATCCCATCAGTTTATTTAGAAATGTGTGTTTTATTTATTTAAGATGTATTTGCTAGGGACAGTACACATCACATGTTTCGCTCACACTTCAATGTACACGTGTCACAGTTAGCCAAGAGGCTAATTGCAGTGCAGTCAGTGCAATCTGCAGGGCCTGCTTTTCTTTTTTTCTTTTTTGCTTGCTTCTCTATTCATCCAGATACCCCAAGCAGCCTGACGTCACATGCACAAGTGTGTTAGTGTACTGACCCACCTAATTGTTTCATGTTGTTGTGTCCCTGCAGGCCCACAGTTGGCAGCCCGGCATTAAGAACCCCTACAGAGGAGTGGTGGTGTGGCCGGTACCAGAGAACATTGAAATCACCGTCACTCTGTTTAAGGTATGTACCTCTGTTTGTTAGGTTTACTGTAAGCAGATCTTTACATAGTGTGGAAATCTATGTAATATCCAATGTCTTTGTAACTTAATAGTCTTTCTCGTAAAAAAGAAAGACTTTCCAACTACATAACTGCTGTTGAAATGTGGGATTGTCTTCACCACAATATCAGCGTTATGCTGCTGTTGCTGCTGTCGCTGTCTGGACCGTGCAGTCATTATTGTGAAACTCGTCGAGGGCAGGGGAACTCCACCTATCTGGGTATTTTTGTCTCTGCAACAATATTCAATACCAAGGGCTTTATTTTACGATTAAATGATCAATCGTAACGCAACTAGCATAACTAGGGAGCTAGCTGTTATTTGCGTCGGCTGCTTCCTCAAGTACACAGTTGCACCCCAGCAGGAATCAAGTGTCAACAGCTTACTTCCAAAGCAGGACAGGCCCCAACAATTGTTTATTGGGTGGAATTTCATTCACGCCCACTCAGACCTGGTGGCACAATGATGATGTAATATTGCTACAAATATTTATTTGAATGTGTGCTTAGATACCACATAGGAAAACATGGGTAGCCTAGTAGGGGGGGGGGGGGTTTCCAACTGTAACATGAGCATGGATCCTGTGGCTAAAACATCAAACGTGTTATTCAAGTAGGTTCAATCATACACTTCTCCATGAGCCAGACTCCATGGGCTGGACACAACAACAAACAGACCGGATCAGGCGAAAGGTGGTAGCCCCGAAACCCCATTGTGTTTCTCTGTAGGGTTCAATTATGTTGTCTGGCACGTCTAATAACACCAAATCAAGCACTTTTAGAGGACACACATGGACCGGCTCCCCTCTGGGTTACATTGCAGCCGCGGACGGGCTGGCGCGGCTTGAGCGCTCTCACTCAATACTTGACCTGTCTAAAAATTGTCTACACGGTCGACATTAATCAGACCCAAAAAGTGTTGACGTTCCAAAATCGGATGTTTTTCATTTGGTGGCCATGTACGCCAGGCAGCGCCCCAAGGTGGTCTGTGTCACATTGAGACTGGGTGGACGCACCCCGGCCGTGTTCCCATCATATATACTAACTATGTAACTAAAACCTTGCCCCCGTGTCCTATCATGTCCTTTCGGGTTTTCATTAAAATAAGAATTAATCATTACAACTACGTAATGCTGTCATGCTTGACGAGCACAGTCTTAAAGCCATATACATTATAGCCTACGACATTCCGAGACTCGATGTCAAATGAATGTGAATATACCATGAAGTAAATGGAACTTTACTTTTTCCTAAACTTTACTACTTTTACTTTTTCTGGAGTAGATATAAAACCGTAGATGGACCGCACAGCAGTGACCCGGGTTCAAAAGCAGCCCGCGGTCATTTGCTGCATGTCTTCTCCGCTCTCATCCTCTCTTTCCCATACCATCCTGTCTGAATCTCACCACAGCTGTCAAAATAATGCACAAAAAAGCCTCAAAATATATGAAATAGAAAATAAAACTAACTTTAACTGGTCACGTTCGCTCTTCTGCCCTGAACCATGGATGTAGCCCTTGGCTCTGAACACTACACGTTTGTCCCCGCTGGAAGCTACAAATACATCTAATTTTACTCCGCTGCTTGTGTAATCAACAGCATTTCACCAGGAAATAGTTTAATGAATAGAGGAAAGGAGATCCGATCACCCGTCTGGCCACAGCGTTGGCATTCAAGTGTCAGGTGTAGACGCAGTGTCTGCGAAGTGTCACCGAGGCCTGAGACACAATGTACTATGAAAACACATGGTCACATGGATCGATTCTGTGCCTGGTAATTCAACCTGTATTGGAACCCCTTTTTTATGTCCTCTGACTGGTCACTGGCAGTGTCCTGTGTCTGTTCTGGGCTCCGTTGAACAACTGGATCCTAACAGAACTGTAGGCCCCGATCTAGACTGCAGTTAACCGCTGACTGTATTGCTGAACCCTTGAGCTGAACCATTGGTCTCTGGCTCAATGATAATATTTTATTGTGATTCCTAGCATCTGAGAGCTTGCCCATGCTCTATCTCTATTGAAAGGGGTGATTCAACTAAAATGTTGGCCACGCTCTTTAAAGAACCCTATTAAAAGAACATGGGGGTGGGAATCCCTTCAGAGCTAACTCATCAAAATATCTGTCTTGAAAATATGTCTTTAACTACATAGTACAGCATGGCACCACCATAGTACAGCATGGCACCACCAGTGTGATTTTCACACTGAATTTCTCAAGGGTCATACCATGTACCGCTAGTGTATAAAACACATTATACAGCACGAATCCCAAGATAGACGCACCTCAAAATAAGGAGCTGCGTGACGTTTTGTGTGATTAGTTCCCAGTGGTCACATTTCAGCTTGATTAACCACACGTCTCATACAGTTCAGGGTAGGGCCTCACTGCTGCTCACATTGTCACCACTCTCATGGCAATGCTAGGGAGTGCTTCATTGTTATGGCTGATTATTTTACGACTATTGATACTTTAACTTTTGTTACACAGTCTGTAATATATAAAATGCTATGTTTAATTTCCACCGGGACATTTTGTGAAAGCGGTGGACTAAATCACAAATAAGTGTCTTTGGCTGAAAAGCCTCAACTCTCAATGAAGGAGTTGTGATTTGAGAATAGCTACTATGTGGAATATTGGTTCTTGGTGCCAGTATGGATGAAGACAGCGGTCCAGATAGCACCCAGGTGGATCTGCACCCTCACACGTGGTGTCACACACTCGGCCAGACCCCCTCTGCATTCGGCTCATGAGCAGCTCATTTTGGAGTACCGTAATTCCTCAATGGGGTAGCAAGCTGCCAACATCCACACATTCTATAGAGTCCTGCTCAACTTTCCAAACAGCCACTAGAAAGTCAGCTTGGATTACACACTTTGATCATTGTCTGCCTAAATGAATGAATATTAATGTCAAACTCCTAACTGTAATTCCTTTGATCTTCACAGGACCCACATGCTGAGGAATTTGAAGACAAAGAATGGACATTTGTCATTGAAAATGTAAGTATGGCGTTATTGTCTTTTATCAATTCTAATTCTGCCTCGTGAACCAGAGATGACGGCAATCACAACGACCTCTGGTGTTGGACACAAGTGGCGTTCCACTACCACCACATTCTCCTCCTGGATGTCATTGGAAGGTTCCCACTACAAACACTCCCAGTCACTGTGGTTGGACACTAGGTGCTGGCCAGCACATCCACAACACTAGACTTTGGGGGATTGCCCAGTCTTCTCCTGTTGACAATAGGAGTTGCCCAGTTAAACTTATGTCTCTCACTGTTTCACATGGGGACACCCACATGACAAGCATAGTCTTGTACTATTACTATTACTATTATGTACATTTACTTGCATGTTTCACTGTAGTGCTATAGTGCAGCAGGAGAAGCATTTACTCACATGATTCACTATAGTGCAGCAGGAGAAGCATTTACTAACATGTTTCACTGTAGTGCTATAGTGCAGCAGGAGAAGCATTTACTAACATGTTTCACTGTAGTGCTATAGTGCAGCAGGAGAAGCATTTACTCACATGTTTCACTATAGTGCTAAAGTGCATCAGGAAAAGTATTACTAACTTGTTTCACTATAGTGCTAAAGTGCATCAGGAAAAGCGTTTACTAACTTGTTTCACTCAAGCATCACCCTCTTTCTTTTCACGCGGTACACATCCATGCTGACAAAGTGATTGTGATAAATGTGCAGCTGGCTCCCCCTGCAGGCATATTTAGGTACTCCATGTACTCCGCCTGGCCGTTTGCCAGTCCTAAAGCATACTGCTTTATGTTCGGCTTTAGGAAGCGTGGTCTAGTGGGTGTTATCACAGGGATTGTTGGTACAAGGCAAAGCATGTGTTTACAAAACCAACAGAAATGGTTTTAACAAGTGTTGCAGTGTGGTGGGCTGAGCAGCACCTCAAAACAAACAGCGCCATGGTGGATTGAGGACAACGGATTGCATGTGTCAAATGTAGCCTTGATTTAGTGTGATTTTAAGGGGCGTACGTGAAGACGTCATTTTCTGCTGTGCATTTGGTCACACACAGGGGAAAGCATGGCAGCGGCAGGCCAAATGGATGAATGTTGAATTCAAACCTTTGTGCTCCTGGATACACGCTGGGCTGAGGCTTTCCTTCAGCGTGCTTATGCCTGCCACTCAATGAAGCTGTTCAGAACACTTTAAAGGTCAGAGTCATGGATTCTGATTGGTCAGAATAGTCTTGTTTTTTAGGTTCACCATATTGTATTATTTTATTCATGCATGTTAGGCAAGCAACTTGCATTGAATTAAAAGATACAAATACATGCCAATAAGGAGCAGGAAGGGGGTAGGCATTTTGATTCAGGTTGCAGACATGAAGATGATGATGTAATCATAATAAAGATAATGATAATGAATGGCATTGTTGTACTGCTTTTCAAGACACCCTCCTGGGGGGTTCCCATCAACCAGAATGAGCTCAGCACATGCTACCTATTATAGTGGAGAGGTGTGGAATGATGAGATCCTCCGAGGGGATGGAACCCAGGACCCTTTGCTTGGGAGTATGCACTTCAGTTGGTTTGTTTGTGCGAAAACACCTCTCAGAATGTTTGGCTTAACTTAATCGCTTAATGCAGTGTTTATGACTTCAGCCAATTATATTCAGCTCAAATATAAAACCTATTCAAGAAATTTGAGTTGCCTCTTGAGTATTTTAAAAATGTTATTTTGCCCCCCCCTTCTTGTGAGGTTACTTTTCTTCAGGCATTTTTAAATGGCACATAAAAGCTGAACTCTAATCAAGTTTTAGGCAGACTCAGAGCAGCGGCACTCATCAATGTCACATTTAGGCGGTGCAGCCAAGCCCATCAAGCAGATGGGGGGCTTTAGTGCCCCATCGATTTGCTTGTTGCTAAGCCCAGAGTTTCAGTCGCTCGATCGATAACGCAAAAGTCATTAGCATGCGCAATCTGGTTTTGTATTCTATCAAGAGCTAACACACCTCTCCGTAACAGAGCGACGGTAGAAGGCTTGACGTCCCTCGGAATCACATGTTAAGCTGGTTTGACCATCACCTTCGCTGGCTGCCGGCGCCAACGCAGCTCCGCTCCACGGGCGCTTCGACCCGCTTTGTTTCGGGCCAGTTTTCTGACAGCCGTTCCCGGTGAGGCGTCCACAAAGTGCAAACACAATAACCGACCCACGTGTGTTGTGAGGGGAGACGGCGACGCAGCGGTGGATGATGGATGAATAATTGATCCGCCAAGCTCAGGGTGGGTTTGAACGTAGCCATGTTATTGGATGAAGTTGAAAAATGCATTTGCGTGCAAAACACTAAAGTTTGGACTGGATGTAATGGTGAACGTGAGGCCCTTTGAGCCTGCATCCAAAATGTGAACCCCCACACGTGTCTGTTATTTTGCTTATGCAACTACGTCTTTTAGTCTAATTCAGACACATAACGGGAACCTCAGTTATGATCGTTCTATGGAGGGATTTTTTATTTATTTATTTATGTTTGATCATCCAATACCGAATCACCAATTTCTTTTTGAAATCTAGACTGGAGTTGTCCAGTTTTTTTCACAGAATCCCCAATAACTGGGACAGCCAGGTTTATACACCCATTAAACCCTTGACTATATCATTGAAGCTTATCGAGATCATTTGATAATAATATAATATATGCTCATATAATATATACTACAACTTTTTAATGAATTCACTTTTTGAACTTGAGCTGGCAGTGGACACGGCATGAGTGATGCCAAATATGTTTGCCTCTTTCCTCTTTGCCTCCTGTGATGTGGCGTAGGCCTGTCACCGCAGTACTGCCCTCAGCGCAGGGCTGGTGTGTTACGGTTGGAAGTTGTCAGTCAAGTTGGCCATTGCCTTGTGGTTCGGTTATTACTGTAACTGCGACACATTGAAATGATGGTTTAGAAAGCCCTTGAAAGGGAGCAGGATGTATACTTGAGTTTCAATCTGCAGCCTCAGCACTTGATGCCACTAAGATCTCCACACGGTAGCTTTACAACACAAGCTGCTGCAGCACAAGATATAGATCCCTCTGACCACTCCAGCCTATGTTAATGGCAGCATATTGTTTTCAATATTGATTGGGATTTATTTAAGGAGTTTTGCACACATCGAAACAAGTTGATGATTGCATTATTGCGAATACATTGAGCCAATTAACACATTCCAACTTAGTAGGCTGAACACCTATCATGGGTTTAAGGCGTACATCGTCCAGTAATGAGCGGTTTATATCTGTTGCCTCAATAATTACTCTAACATACGCTTGACTCATAGCCTTGCCAGAAAGTCCATGTCCCTTCATCTGTCTGAGGAGAGACAAATTCCCTAAAACAAACCAAAAATAGTGGGAAGCAGAATCAGTATGTTGTATTTTGTGTTGAAGAGGATCATTCGTAGGACTTACTTTAATGGTTTGCTAGGATTGACAGGGGTACCTCATGGACACAGCGGGGGGGAAAAAAACTAACTGAAAAAGTGGTGAAATTGCAACAAAAACTATTAAATCTATCAAGTGTTCATCAAGCTTGGCCTCTGCCTTTGCGTCTCTGACTGAAGTGCTTTGAGGCATCAGGTCAACTGCTTAAGGCCGCTCAGAGCGTGGGAGAAGGAGGGCGGACAGCGAGAGCACAAGGCGTGTGTGCGAGGGCCTGGCTCTGTGTCTCCACATACCTGGCTAATCACCGAGATCAAAGCCACGCTGAGCCCCTGACAGCTGGAATGGAGAGAGAGAGAGAGAGAGAGGGAGGAGAGGAAGAGGCAACTCTACACCTCCACAATCCCACTATGAGAAGGATGGGGGCGAGCGACCAGGGCTGGATGGACAAAGAGGGGCTGCAGAGAGGGGTGGAGACACGTGACAGTGAAATGAGGGCCGTCTGTCCACCTGTCTCCCTGCCGGTCGGTTGCTGTGTTCTTGAGGAATGCCCCTGGGCGTGTTTGCTTTACCCCCCCCACAGATTTACCACAGAATACAGGCATTATGCTCAGGAGCTGAATGAGTACACAGCCTTTATTTTGATTTCTGATTTGTTGGATTGAAGGCTTGAAATCACACATGTTATGTGCACACAAACAGCCCTAGATTGTCACAGTCACAATTTTGATCTCGCTCACTGCTTATTTACTTGAGGAGGATTTTTGTTATTGGATTCATTAGTTTAACAAATGGAATTATGATAAAAAAACATAATTGCTGGTATTGTTAATGAAGATAATTCTCTCAAGCCCTTCAGAGTGTGATGCAGTGTCTCTAGAACAAGCATCAAAACTGACAGTCGATGGACGACAGTCAATAACAGTGTAGAATCTGCCTTGGTCAGCGTTCAGCAAACCAACTTCCATAAAAGCATCACATCCTTAAAACCTGCTCCCCTGCACGAGACACTGCTGCTGCCTGCTCACTAGAGGGCAGCCTAGACTTAGAGGTGTGTGTGTGTGTGTGTGTGTGTGTGTGTGTGTGTGTGTGTGTGTGTGTGTGTGTGTGTGTGTGTGTGTGT
>JAOPUI010000038.1:14179980-14193969 GCA_027123135.1 Urophycis floridana
AGCTAGTTCCTCTCATAAGTCTCAAGATATTATTGTCCCTCTCCAATCCACACATATGATTATTTATCTTCTCTTCCTGCTCTTTGTGTAAAGGAGATCCATAGATCGATCGAATGGGTGTTTTTATGAATACAGTGTTGTGCGGAGGGCACTAGCTTTTAAGATTATCCATATGCTGACTGATAGAAATCCTTATCCCGGCATTGACATCTCTGATGATCGCAGGAACCACATGTATCCCCCGGTTTGTAAGATACCAGGTCTTAATAGCCAGGTCGTCCAATGCAAGGCAGTGTTTGTATCTGCTGTTGAAGAACAACTGGGTCAACCTATTAAGTATTTCAAGGCAGGCATTTATTAATGAAATCGATTTTTTTTTTTTCTAAACAGCATAGCATGTTTTTGCCATGTCTTTGTAGCGCAGTGAGATAGTGTCAGTGCACTTTTGCTGGATTAGCACACATGTCTTCCTCTTCTGTGTTTGTGCACGTAAGGCACGTTTATGCAGGCAGGATAGACGCCTGACAGTCCTCTTCACCTGTTGACTTGACCAGTCGGCCTGCAGCCTCACGGGCGATAGACTGGCTGTCTGGGACTAGGGAAGCCAACCATGGTGGTGAACCAAAGACCTCCAGCAGGCTGTTCACATGAGCCATTACTCACACACAATATGTCTTGGGTCTGTTTTATTGGAGGTTTCCAAATACTTTTGATTTGCATGTAGAAATTTGTTTTCGGTTCGTTCAAGATGTTTTCATTTGTGTAAATGTCATTTCTGCAA
The DNA here is from genome assembly GCA_027123135.1 of Urophycis floridana. Lineage (NCBI taxonomy): Eukaryota > Metazoa > Chordata > Actinopteri > Gadiformes > Phycidae > Urophycis > Urophycis floridana. Next base: position 14,180,762 of record JAOPUI010000038.1, read on the forward strand.
GAGGGACACTTGACTGAATTGTGACACTTTGACACTTGAACCAGTCAGATGTGTTTTCCACTCTAGCCAATCCTATTATGCTGCGATAAACTCCTACAGTTCATCACAAACAAGTGTCTACTCTTACCCTGAGTGTGCCGTGTTGTGATGTGTATAAAGGAGCATGTGGGAGAAAATACTCACGGGTTTCCAAAAACCTGATACGAAGATCACCATGATATATTTTAGGGTATTTTCTTTTACTATGCACAGAAGTTAAGAATGTATACAACTTTTTCAACTTTTGACTCCTGCATTGCTGCTGGTCAATGGTAATGTTCAGACCCAGCAGCAATCACACGTCCCCCGGTGGACTGGTGAACACACAGCAGAGCAACACTGACTGATGCACGGGTGCTTTGTGGTGCAACACTGCACCACTCGCGCTGCGCTGCATTGGAGGTGTGTGAGCCAGACCGCACAGAGCGAAGGACGCGCCGCCGTCCAGGGGACACACGTCCGAGGAGTCTGGAGGTTCTGGGAGTGTTTTCACGCAGCCGGACGCCGCTCAGTCACGGGCTTACACACACACACACACACACAGACCACCAGAGTGGCGTGGTGGAGGCTGAGCACACCCAGACACCAGGACCCACTGTTAGAGAGAGAGAGAGAGAGAGAGAGAGCGCACACCCTCGTTTCCTCTTCCTCGCTGTCTGTGTGTCATACAGGGTTCTCCGTCCTCACAGTGCTAAAGTGTGCAGAACCGAACCAACAAGTCTCTAGTTGTACCGTGTGGTGCTGTGATCGTGGTAGAGGAGCAGGTCTGAGTGTACCTGTGGTTTTCATCCTGTGGGTTTCAAGTCCTTCTACCCTTCCACTAACCTCCCCTCCACACACACACACACACACACACACACGAACACACACACACAAAACATGAAATGCTGCTTTTAAAATATGTATTGATTGCACTGCTACATTGGATAGATGTGAAGGGATGCTTTTGTTTCTTTGTGTGTGTGTGTGTGTGTGTGTGTGTGTATGTGTGTGTGTGTGAGTGTGCATCCGTGCGTGCGTGCATGCATGTTTGTGTATGTTTGATCAAAACAAAACTTTTAAAATGCGTCGGTATGCGATCATTTCACACTTTTTATCCACAACAAAAAGGTTCTCGGACAAAGGAGAGAGAGAGAACAGAGTCTCTCTCTCCCTCGCTCTCTCTCTCCCTCTCTCTCTCTCTCTCTCACTCTCTCCCTCTCTCTCTCTCTCTCTCTCTCTCTCTCTCTCTCTCTCCCCCGTTCCCTCCAAACATGTTCTATATTTTCTAATCAGCGGCTCCATAGCTGACTGAGCTAGCACGAGGCAAGATGCATTTTTCTATAGTGCTAATCCTAGCCTCTGGATAGGCAAAGGCAATTTCACATTTTCTGTCCCCAAAATGGCTGACAACAATAACGCTGCAATGTGTGTTTTAGTGTGGTAGGGCCTGGCTTGTATAAACACACACACAGCATCCTTACATTGGTAGTATGTATCCATATCTAACCCAGATTGGCTATCAGAGTCAGTTCACAGCCAGAAGGACATTGTTAACCTCACTATTCATCATAGTCCCTTCAATAAAGACTATGAGGGAACTCTCTGAAAAGCACTATGCCAGAATGACAAGAAAGGAAGGAGCAAACACTTTCTACAAGAAAGTAACCATAGCAACAAACTTGGGTATTAGCTTACAGAATACAAAAAAAGGCACGAAAGACAATTGCAGGTCGCTATCGGAAAGCTTAAACCAAAGTGTGTCATTGTAATGTTCTCTCGGCTTGTGTGTGTCACACCTCTGATTGGTGGGGGAGTGACTGGGGGAGCGGCTAAGTGAAGTTTTCAGCACTGTACACGGCCTGTACACATTCCAGTATTTGTGTTATGTCTGTATCAGTATTTCTATACGTAAGGTAATAGCTTTCTCTCGCTCTTTCTCTCTCTCTCTATATATACACACATACTGTGGTCCCGGTGGGAATTCCCTTTGGCCCTCAAACACACCCACACGCACATATGCACGTGCACACATACACACACACACACGCACACACACACACACACACGCACACCCACGCACACACCCACACACAGTCAACTGTCATTTGCAATTCTGCATTGTCCCAGGCTGACAATGGCTACCAACAGTCAGTTGAGATGGAAATGGGGAGATGTAGGTCCTCAGTGGGGCCGTCTTGTTGTGTTAATGGATCAACGGAAGCCCTGAAAAGAAGCAGCCTTAAAACCTCCGACTCAATATGGAGGAGACAGATTAACAGCTACTCACACCAAGGGGTAGTACACATACACAGACACACACACACATGCACATGCACACACACACACACACACGCACATGCACATGCACACGCACACACACACACGCACACACACACATGCACAAACACACACTCACGTGCACACGCACACACACACACATTCACATGCACACACTCACATGTTCACGTAGACACGCACACACAACACACACATACACGCACACTCAGACTCATGTACACACAAACACATACACACATTTATAGATTAGTGCTTGTGTTTTTGTGTGACATGTTTATGTGTAGGTGTGTGTGTGTGTGTGTGTGTGTGTTTGGGTGGAGTGGTTATGCTTATGTATAAATGCCAGTCTTTTTTGTGTGATTTTCAATGATGTTTCAAAGTTGTGTGTGTGAGGTGTTTGTATCCGCACAGGTACATGAGTGTGTGTGTGTGTGTGTATGTTTGGGTCTGTGTGTGTGTGTGTGTTCATTCTTTGGCCAGTGCTATCAGTATGATCAGATTGGATGGGCCTGAAAATGGCATTTCTGTCATTACTGTGATGCCGGTTGCTCAATACTGTATCTGTCCAAAGCCAAGAGGTGTGTGTGTGTGTGTGTGTGTGCGTGTGCGTGTGTGTGTGTGTGTGTGTCTCTGTGTGTGTGTCTCTGTGTGTATGTGTGTGTCTGTGTGTGTGTGTGTGTGTGTGTGTGTGTGTGTATGTGTGTGTGTTTGGGGAGGGGGGCGGAGGGCGGTGTGTGTGTACCTGCGAATGTCAGTTTCTATGGAGTATTTTATGTCTAAAGATGAACATCCATTAGATAGCCCAACAGCGTATATTATTTGGTGTGAACGTATACAATAAATATCTTCATCTCTGCTTGGCTCCACACCTGCTGCTCTCCTGAATATTTCGCCCGTCGTCACAGATCCTTCTGGAGAAAACACTCGAGTCAGACAACATACAGACGGCAAACGCAGCAGCTTTGTGGCGTGACTTCTAACACACTCTGCCTTCTGGTTTGCATTTTTGGTCACACACAAACACACACACACACACAAGTGGCAAGCGATTGAGCATGACCAATGAAAATCCCCCCGGTTTTCACCGAGTTTGAATCGTGGGTTCGATTCCCGAGCGCTCCACGCTGTCACGTCTGTCCTGTCGTGGAATGCGACCCGTTTTTTTGTGCACGGCGTCAACATCGTTCAATCAACCACATTCAGTTACTCTTATCGCACTTTTTGGGGGGGCTACCTTGACTACGGTGTGACTAACACGTGTGTGTGTGTGTGTGTGTGTGTGTGTGTGTTGCGTACAGGAGCAGGACGCCGAGCGCAGGAGGCAGCTGAGAGAGAGAGCCCGACAGCTGATAGCGGAGGCTCGCTCCGGAGTCAAGATGGCTGACATGAGCGTGCTGGACGCCTCCTCTGCAGACCGAGCCCGAAACAACAAGGCTGCACCTGCTGCAGGTTACTACAGCGTGTGGTTTATCCACACTGCACAGCCACACCATCTTGAACACAAACTCACACACACACACACACACACACACGTAAACACATTTTGAAACACAAAACAATTCAATTTATATAGTGTTCAAAACACCACCCTATTTTCGGTATTCATAGGCAGATGAAGGCATGGCCATGCACGCAGGCGTGCCTATTATTGATATAAATGATGCTGATGAATTATGCCTCATTTTAAGAGCCGCTCCGTGTGTGGAGCCTCGCTGTGTCACACACGACGGCAGTCCAAAGGAAGAGCCTGTTGAGCGGCGCCTTCTCCCCCGCTGACCTCCAGCGGAGACGCACACTCTGATTAAAAGGCTTTTCTTGTTTTTTGTTTGGCCGAAACACACTACTGCTAATACCTGTTTTTGTTTCTCACACTTTTGTGACTACGGCAAAATTGCACTGGCCTCCATTAGACCCGCACAGTCCCACACACACACACACATGCACACATGCACACGCACACACACACACATGCACACGCACACGCACACATGCACACGCACGCACACGCACACATGCACACGCACACACACACTCACGCACACTCACACACACACACTCACACGCACACGGACACGTGCACATGCACACACGCACACACAAACACACACACACACACACACACAATCCCACACACTCAACTTCCTCCGCATGTATTTCCATTACCCTCTCATAAGGGGGTTGTTGCTAATCCTTGCGAGGGAAAACAAAATGTCATTTGACAAGAGCCCCGGGTCTGTGGAACGCCACCCTGGTATTTACCCACTGCCGCTCTGCACATGGGGCTCCGTCTGCTACGCTGGGCCCGGTAATTGACGTCTAATCAACACCAAAACTTTTTATGGCTGACCAACGATGGAAGGCGCGGAAAAGCCAAAAACAGCCAGAGTTCTCCCAGTACCCGGCCGGTGGGGGGGCTGCTGCTGGACAGCTTTTTCCTGCCAGCCCCTCAATTGCACCAGATTTCCATTTCCTCGAGATGAGGGTTATTATGGTAATGCCCATTATTAAAGCTCTCTCGCTATTTGTTTTTTGGATTCCTGCGAGTGACGCCCATCTCAGGTGGAATGGACGGCGTAGGAACAACGGGAAGAGAGAGAGAGAGAGAGAGAGAGAGAGAGAGAGAGAGAGAGATATAGAGAGAGAGAGAGAGACAGAGACAAAGAGGAGTGACGGTGAAGATGAGGTTGAAAACCCCCAGTCCAATTCCTGGACTTTTACTCAGTATAATTCTAGAAATGGATGTGGGCCATTGAAGTACCGTTCATATGTATGTTGTTTCCTTTGTCAGCGCCCATGAACAACTAAAGGGGCTCTTCAAAGTCACTTCCTGTAGTATCTGACAAGGACGATAAGGATCTTGATATCAGATTTGTGTATCAGGTAGAGCTTGTGCTGGCCTATTTTAGCCTGATAGTGGATCGATGTCCAACCAGGTATGAGAAAATGTACATCGTTAACAATGCATAACATAACATAACCTTGATTGAGCCGCCTCTAACCGAATGCCTAAACTCAACCAACTCTAACCACTGCCTTAACTTGATACCTGAACATGATGATTTCTAACTTAATAGTAATAATAACTATCCCCAAACCATTTAAAACGTCCCAATTGTTTACAAACAGTGCTTATTAATTGTTTAAACTGAACATTTGAACTTAATATCTAAATCTAGAAGAAAAAATGAAGAAAAAAAGAATTGATCGGAGAACAATTTAAACCTTTATCTCACAAAAGGTATTTTACCAGTTCATCGCAAGAGCTGAGGAAAGGTTGTGCATGTGCAGATGTCCATCAAATCTCCCTTCAGTGTAGCCATTAGGGTGCTCTGAAGCATCCTAGACCATTCCAGCCAAGTCCCCGACAGTGAAGGAAAATGCAGTCAGTCACTTATTGGAAGGTTTACTGCAAACCTACACAATCTATGCTGCGAACCACCATATGGGGCTAGAACAAGTCCTTCCCCATCTGTATGCAGCAGTCCTCTCTGTGTCATGAGAGATCATGACTTTGAGAATACAAGCCCACAATGAAACATTAACTTGAACTGTGTGCAAGCTGCACAACAGCAAGCAGAAAGAACAGTGTCCTCAGGCGTGTGAATGAAACTTAGAATGTCTAATGATCAGATCAATTCCTAAAACGACAACTTTATCTTGATATAACAAGAAAAGTTCTACTTATAATGAGAAAATGTCTAGTGATAGTGAGAAAAGGTCTAGACATAAAGGTGCAGTTACAAAGAGTTATACTGAGAAAATGTCTAGTGATAGTGAGAAACGGTCAGGTTATAGTGTGAAAGGTTTTATTTATAGTGAGAAAAGGCTGAGTGATAGTGAGAGAAGGCAGAGTGATAATGACAAAGTACTAGTTATAAAGAGTGATCATGAAAAGGTCTAGTGGTCTAGTTATAAAGAGTTGGAGTGAGAAAAGGTCAAATGATAGTGAGAAAGGCTCTACAGTGAGAAAAGTTCTAGTTCTTTTTCATTGTTGTTGGACTTTAGTTTGTTCTAGTATGTAGCAGCATTGTTTCTTCAGACTGACTCACTTCAAAGGCTTAAAGCAATGTGTTTTTACGCAATTTCCTTTTTATTTCCATTTCTTGTACGTTGGTGTTAGCTTTGGGATTTTATCTTTGACTTGAGAAGCAACAACAAAATGCATTCAATAAGAAGACAGGGACTACACTTAGATTGACCTGATATATCAAGAACAGACAAGCACACACACACACACGTACAAATACAAATCAATACTAATCAATATTCGTCAATCCAATACTGTAGACACACAACCGCACACACCGAATGTTTACAGTACCTTATTAACCAGTTGGGGAGATGTGTTTTCCCAACAATCCTGATGAAAGACTCCAGAGGTCCATCTCTTACTGGTACCCAATCCACACCAGCCTTTTTTCGACTGTCTGGTTCTCAACCTGTGTGTCTGTATGTCCTTCTCTGCTCCACATGTGTGCGCTGGTTTTGGTTTGTCAGAGGTAACGTTTGATGTTAATATACTAACTGTTTACTTACCATGATAACAATATTCTCCTTCCTTCCTTCCTTCTTTCCTTCCTCGTCTCCTATGTTTTGTTAACCCACCTCCTTCGTCTCCTGCGTACTTTGCTTCCCATCGCTGCTTCCCCCCCCTCCAACCTTCTTGCAGATGTGGTGGATGATGTCACAGGTGGTGGTGGTGGTGGTGGTGGTGGTGGTGGTGGTGATGGTGGTGGTGATGATGATGATGATAATGGTGGAGGGCAGAGCGGTGAGGAGGAAGAGATGGCGGGTGGACCACAGCAGCTCCACGCTGATGCTTCCGATGATGATGCTGCTGATGATGACTGTGTTGCCGCATCAGCGTTCAAGCTTAATACTAACCCAGCGCTCACCAAAGCCCCGCTGACGACCCCCGCTAGCAGCCAGGGCCACCCGGGGCTCACTAACCCAAGCTCTGAGCTAACATCCCTGGGTAAAGGTCAGCAGCTGGCCCTGGCCTCACGGGGCTGCATGTTGATGCACGTTTGCATTCGCCTTATTCACCTCGGTGGCCATCTTTGAATTCGCAAAGGCTTTGTCGGATTGTGTTCGGTAACCATATCTTTTCCTTGCGTTTGTTAGCAAGGCGGTGGGGCTGTACAACATGCGATGGTAGCGACGGTGTGTTCAATAAAGTAACCGCGAGAAAAAGCTACCGTCGCCTTCCAGAATGGACAGAAATCCTGCCTTCACTGCGAATTCAAGATTGCAATCCAGTGAATAAGGCCAATTGCGCTGCATGATTGTCTGTTTCTGTAGCGGTCTCTCTACAGAATTCTTCTTTCAATTCTGTCTCTGCTCTTATTGTTGTTATCGTTTTTCTTTCTCTCACTTTCTTTTCATACTTTTTTTTCATACTTTTTTTATTTTTTTCTTCCCTTGACCCCTGACAATTTGTGTCTGATTGGTCAGAGTCACCGTGGGGTCAGGACTAATCAGGCCTCGGGGGGATGAGTGGCGCGTCAAAATATACATATTCTTTCATATTTTTAAATGTAATTTTCTCATCTGAAAAAAAAAACTTTCTTATGAATAGTAATTAAAAATAATTTAAATAAAGTTTTCCCTCGACAAAAGAATTTGAAGAAATAAAATGCTATCTCCAGAACAGCATTCGCTCCTCTTCTGAGGTACACTAATTACTCTGTTTGTTTTCTTTTAACGTGTTTGTTTTCTGCTGATGTGAGATAAGCAAAGAAAAGTCTCTCCCTGGATTTGAGGCGGCAATATATGTGCCATGTGTGCAGAGCAACATTTCATTCTCTGTTTTCTATTACCTCTACAGCCATCTTTACATATATGCATATATCATATGGACTAGAGAGAGGGAGACATTTGGCATTAGTGTACTTACTTTGGCAAGTGATTCAGGCCAATGAAGCAAATGCAATTCATTTGAATTGAGAGAGACATTTCTTCAAGCTTTTAAGACTTTTTGCTGTTGTTTAGGTTATTTTGGTCATTTCAACCTCTCGCAGTCGTCCTGGCAACTGCTAAAAAGCCAACATCTGGTGGGTGTGTGAAGGAGAGACTCGTGAAGTCATTAAATGATAACAAATGAATGAAAGGACAAACTGTTGAGCAGACTAATAATAAAGGTCACAGGGTATCGGGGTGGGGGGAGGGGTGGTGGGGGGGCAGAGATTGGGGGGGTTTCCTTTCTCGTTATTGTGGTGTTGGCGGGGAAGCGAAATGCGTGGAGTGGACTGTTGAGAATTAGACGTTCAATATTTTTATGAATATTGATGTATCATTACAGTACAGGTGTAATGGTGTGTTCATGTCTCTCTCTCTCTCTCTCTCTCTCTCTCTCTCTCTCTCTCTCTCTGGTGACACTAACTCTCTCTCTCTCCCCCCCCAGTGAACAGTAAGCAGGTGGACCTGAAGTTGAAGAAGCTGGTGGAGGTCCGACCAGGAGGGACGGCCGCTTCTGCATCCTCTCCTTCATCCTCCTCATCCTCCTCTTCCCCGGTCGCATCCTCCCCCTCGCCGCACAGCCCCAATGATGGACTGGAGGTACACTCACACACGCAGGCACGCACGCACACACACACACAAACACACACGCACAGGCTGAAGCCCAAAGATGATCTGATGCTCAGATGTTTGTCCAAACATTGTTGATTTGTGTGTGTGCACACGTAGTACGCATGCCTATGTAAACCCACTGCTTGATGCTTGAAGGGGTGTTAAAGGTACAGCTTTGTTTCCGGTGTTTATGTGTAGTAGGTACCGTCTGTTCTAGAAAGCTGAGCCTCTCCATAGCAAAAGCTTTACTTTTGCGGATTGTGAAGGAACGTGAAAGATTGTCTTTGAACGTTATTGTTGTGGTGTAACCGTTAGTGCCTCAGAAGGTATCTTTGTGTGTGTGCGCGCTAGTGCAACTGCATACAGAAAAGATTGTGGTGGCGGACGAGGTTTGGTTCTGTTTATTCTCTAAAGGTACTAAAGTCTGTAGTATTTAGTGGCGCCTAGCAGAACTGCCTTGGCAGAAATGGGATATAACGTTCATGAGAATGTTTTGATTAGGATACGAGCATGGAAATCCCAGAATCGTTCTGTTACCGTTACCTGAGTTTGAGCTCTTTACATCTACATGGGGAGCGGGTCCTCTTCCATTGAGGCCGCCATGTTGCACCGCTATGGTTCTACAGGAGCCCAGAACGGACAAACAGCTCTAGAGAGAGCATGGTGTAAGTTTTGGAATTGTAGGAAGGCGTGGGGCGTGTTCTCGCCATGTCTACGATTCGTTTTTAGTACTATCGTTGGGTAATGAGCCTGGTGTCTATGAAACGCACCACACACCCTGGTGTCACACTATGTATCCCAGAAGCTTCACCCTCTCACGGACACGGACATCAGAATCAGGAGCTCCACACACATCCTCACACACACCACGGCGAAACAGTACAAGTGTTCCAGAAGCTTCACCCTCTCAGACGAGTCGACCACTGCACAGGCAGTAGCGAATGGCAGTCGGGCAGATGAGGGAGGATTATGATGAGTGATGTGCATTATTTAGTACATCAGTGTTTTGGAAACGTTTTTGAGGTTGTTTTACATGTTCGATTACTAAAAGTAGGCCCTCACTCTTTTTCGCAGAAGGCTGGTCAGCAAAAAGGAAACCATGCCTACCATCATGTTATCGAAAGCAATCTGCATTCACATGTTTACAGTGCAAGTAAACATTGTTTTTTGCAGTGCCAACTGCTATTGAGATGAGTCAATATGCTATGCATAATGACTCATCTCAATAGCAGTTCACAGTTGATTATTATTAGCGATAATTATAGGTCTATGGATGTAGTTTCCCACTTTGGATGCAATAAGAGGACTGTGTTTGGGAAACATAATGGCAGTTTCCCCCACCGTTGTCCTACAACATGTTTGTATGTTGTCTATGGCGACTACAACAGAGACTATGACAGACTATGGTGACTATGATAGACTATGGTGACTATGACAGATTTATTCACTGGCTGAAAAGCTGTAAAAAAAACCTGACCTTGGTGCGATTAAAATTAACTTCCCTTTTTCGCAAAACAGAAATCACGGCGTATGTATACAGTCTCATTCAGCTCCATGATTTGTCATTATCTTATTGAAGTGGGGAAAAAATGCAAACTGCATTGTTCAATGTGAAAGGCCCTTTAGCTTTAGACTAAATACCAATACAATTCAATGCACACAGCTATCAAAGAACCTCATCACTTCAAGCTTGGCTACTCAATATGTAGATGCCTCATGTTGGAACTATCTACTTCCAACGTGATGTTGAAACCTTACACAATACTGGCCAGCGCAGGCCACCGTAGTAGTTGAAAGGGGAGGGGTGAGGGGGCTTTCATTTAGTTGCAATCAGCAAGCTCACCGCTAGTGGCCTCAGCTTTACACACACCGGACCTTTCCTTCCTTCAATGCGGTCCACTGGTTTCTAGCACCGCAGCCTTTCTAATTGTGTGTGTGTCTCGCCATCATCCACGTCATCACGCTGTCTGACATGCAGGATCAGTGTTATTGATCAGGCTTAAGTATTTATTCCCATCAGACTACAATAACACTTCATGAAGGACTCAAATATATCCTTCATATGTCTCTGTCTCTCTCTCTCTCTCTCTCTCTCTCTCTCTCTCTCTCTCTCTCACACACACTCACACACATCAAATACAAATATATCAATCGGCTACCTAACGTAGGTGACCTTTTCGGCATTTGTGTGTGTGTGTGTGTGTGTGTGTGTGTGTGTGTGTGTGTGTGCGTGTGTGTGTGCGTGCATATTATTATGTTTATATTGACTACCACCAACAACGGTGGCCGACTGCGGTTGCTGCACCAGTTGAATTGATTGTGTATGATGAGAAGGTAGATATGGATGTGAGTGTGTGTGCACGCTCACACAGACCACGTGGACCACAGTGGGACTCTGATCATCTGTCCACAGAGAAACCCTCTGGGGCTCAAACAGCTTCGTCTTTGAGAGAGAGAGTCAGCTAGACAAAGAGAGAGAGAGAGAGAGTGTGTATTTGTAGTGCATTGTTCACCGATAACCAAATACGAGGAGCTGATCCTGCCGACAGATGCTGACGACATGTCTTGGTCATACACACTGACACACTACTCAATGAAGCCCATGTTGTTTAGATGTGGCCCCGCTGGCCTGGTTCTGGTGTTTGAACACTCTGGGACAGCTGATCACACCTTCCACTTGCCCATTCGGGCCAGGTAGGAATATTGTCTCAATATGTTTTTTTTTTTAATGGTACCAATTACCAAATACTGTTCAAACATTTAATTATGATACTATAATACGTTATAATACTCCCCATTCCCCATTATTTCCCTGTAGCCGTGGCTGGTGCAGCGCTGCTCCTCAGCCACGTCTGATGGCTGGAAGGCAGCCATCACGTCTGATTGTAGAACTGTATTCCATGAAAAAAAGATCATTCGCCGGCTCAACATTGCCGTCCTTGCCAGAGGACACAGGGCAGAATAGTTATATTGTGTATTGAAATGCGTCTGTGAGTGCAAGAGGGTGAGGAAGAGGTTGCGTATGTGTGATCTTATTGTTTGCCTGCGGTTCACACCTCTTGTCCTTTGGCTGGCTCAGGGCATAATGGATGTGGTATTTGTCTTGTGTGTATGTATGTGTGTGTGTGTGCGCGCGCGCGCTTATCTGCGTGCACGTGTGTTTACACACTAGGACGTGCGACTGCTCCTCCGGGAGTGATAACAGCAGACATTGTTTGCTACATTTTATTAGCGAGGTATTAGGCCGGCTGAGGTGTCATCCATCTTGTGTGTCCTTGTGCAGTCATGCGTTTTGATGTGGTCAAAACACCGCCCGTATCTCCACTTTAGCAACAGACCATTAAACTATTTAGATTTCTAAGCATACATATCACAAGATACATAAGCCCCTCCAATCAGTTGATTCTTACACTCATAATGTTTTATTGTCAGGGAATCTGTATTGCTGAACCGCTAAAACTAGGCATTGATATGAACATGTATTCACACCTGAGGTCAAGGAAAAGGCTATGCTTGAATATTCTGTCTTATAAAAAAATAAATATATTTTAAAAAAAACTAAAATGCTAATGAGTCGTTGATCCTGACGCACTAGCCAATAGCACAAAGTGTCATTGACCTGCCAAGAAGAAATGAGCGGATGGGGTAGCGGCCATTTCTGTCATTTTAAATGAGTTTGGACCAATGGTGTTGCTGGGGGGGGAGGGGGCCTGCAGCCCTGCCTTTCATGGAGCTCATACTGGAAACCACCTGACCGGCGCAACTACCTACAGATGTGGTTTGGTTGACCTTTAATCCCTTCAGTCTGATAACTGAAACGATAGCGTCGTCTTCCCATTGTCACTCTCCCTCTTCGGGCCAACAGCGAAAACAAAGTCCCCGTAGCCGGGCTGGGAGGAGCCTAAATCCCCCCGCCCAGACACCAATCTCCTCAGACCCAAAAAGCATCTGTTAGAAGGTTTCAAATCCAAGCCAAGTGTATTGGGCGGCCTGAGAAAAAAAAAAAAGTCTTTCCTCTTGCCTGTTCACAAATAAGTTGGTCAGAATGTCGGTTGAAATACGGGTGACTCAGTGACTCCGCCCCTCGCCCGTCCAGCCTTCCGCCCACTGCACGCTCTCTCCTCCCAGGCGCGTGTAGACGTCAGGCGTCTTGGTGGAGAGGTGACGTAAGATGCAACATTTTGTGATTTCCACACTGACACTGGACTGCGCCTGTCCTCGTGATCCAGTGTTGTCTTGTGTCTGGTGGGGGGGGGGGGGGGGGGGGGGGGGGGGGGGGGGGGGGGGGGGGGGGCGGCGGGGGCGCGCGCGCGGGCGGG
>JAOPUI010000038.1:14759842-14771369 GCA_027123135.1 Urophycis floridana
TTTGTTGTGTGATTTTGAGAGTGAGTGATATACCGAGAGCGAGAGAGAGAGAGAGAGAGAGAGAGAGAGAGAGAGAGAGAGACTCTCAGCCCTACAAAAATGGCATAATAGAAACATAGAAAAAAGGGATTTCTGAAAAAAAGACATCCATATGTGTTTCATTGTGCCAGTGGCTTTAGGGTGTTTTTTTGGCTGTTTATTGTAGACTTGGATCAGCAAATCACGGAGGCCAAAGCAGTGACAGAATCTCTGAGAGCAGAAAGCGTGACGGTCAATCTGAAACCCCAAACTGACAGCACCTGTCTAAGGTAAGGTCTTTGAGGAGATATGTGTATATATTAGTATATATACAGTGTATGTATAGCAATTCAGAACTTTAATGTTAAGGCAAGAGTGCAATATCTTGGGATATGTCAGCCTTGGACGATAACTAATGACATCAATAAACACCAACACAATCCTATCCACTTTCCATGCACAAGTGGTTCAATTGGTGGTTACATCAAGTACTGCTGTTTTCACCATGCATGCTGTCACGCATATGGCATGGTATGGTATAGTATGGCGGTATGTGTATGTTATGGTAGATGTACTAAGAGTGCGGTGTGTGCACGGTTTATGTGCACGTGCACAGTGCTGATGTGCGCGTGCACACCGGTTTTTAGTGTAATCACTGATTCCAGTAGGGCTCTGCTGCATTCCAAACCAATTGGTCTCATACATTATAACATAACAATATCAAGTAACAAGAAATATCTCGCGAGCCACACTTGTGGGGCATTGATGTCAGCACAAACACAGTTTTGCAAGTGTACTGTAGTTTTACAGCCTGCAATATGTGTATGTATGCTATGTAGCCTACTTTCTACTTTGGGTGTCTTAACAGTTTCTGTTGTCGTTTGTGCTTTCTACTGGCGACCTCATTGTCACATAAGGTGAACCAATTGCACCAACCATGTTGTGCTGGTGGGACTTGCAAGTCTGCAGACCAAAAAGAGGTTCACAAGGGTTTATGGCCTTTTGTAGTACCGATTGAAGTAAACACTCAGGACCAAGGACAGCGCCCACTGAACACATTCAAAGCGTGCAATCAGATTCATTAATTTGGCCCACTTGGTGACCGTGCCTCAAAGCCTGACTCCTAGGAGGCCGGGGCGGAATAGGAAACTGCTGGGAGGCAAAGGCCTCTGAAACAGGGAGCTACGTACACACTGGAGATGCACGGACGGGCTATTATTTCATCCGCAACCGCATCACAAAAACGCATCATCCGTCCGCCATCCATCCGCACCAACGTTTTTGGACCAATTTTCAAAACCGCGCCCGCAACCCGCCATCCGCCGGTTGTTTTTAAGTCTGTAGGCGATGCGGGGCGCTGCTGACGCAAGGCTGGAAAGCTGTTACCTGTTCTTGAAAGGATATAGATAACGATATTCAACACTGTGTATATGTTTTTAATTTGATTGGTTAAACCGCCACCCGCCCAAATTGAACGAAAATAGCATTTTTTGTCACGTCATCCGCCCGATGCGCAGTTTAGCCACGGAGTGCGCGGCTAAACTGCTAACTGCGCATCTCTGGTACATACATACGACAGTGTATTGCAGGCGTACGCTGTGTGCCGGAATACGTGCAGTATGCATGTTGGTGTTTGCATGCATGCTGTACTTCCGACTTCTAGTTATTCATGAGACGTGAATACATGAGCCCCTCACAGTTAGTAGGCCAGAGACTTTCAGAAAAAAAAAAAATTCTGTCAATTCTTAACTGGCTGTGCAACTGTGTGACGAAATAGTGTTTCTTGGCTCGCCGGATGGCGTGAATTGGAGGGGTATTGGGAGTGTAGTTCAAGCTACGAGTGAGTTGAAGAGCTACACATTAGATCCATTTGAAGCCACCTGAAAAGGTTAGCTAAAAATGTAGCCCACCCTGTTCCCCTAGCGAGGCGACCATTAGGGGAATGCTGGTTTTGCTGTTTATGCTAATGAACAAAGCCCATCTAGCCGTTCTCGTTTGTGGTCCGTGTGTACATTAGCATTACGGTGACTGGGTCTGCAATTTTGAATCGAGGATCCTTAGCATTCCTATTTTCGACATTCCAAATGAAATGAGGAAAAGCAATCTCCTTCATACAATTTGCACTTCCTACTCACAGGCGAGTCCTGTCCTTCTCAGCAGAGTCCATAGATTTGGAACTTTTCCCGCAACTTTGTGTTAAACAATCAGGGCATTTTCGTCTCACAGGACAGCCATTTGAGTCTTTATTTTGGAAATGAATGTAACTGCTGTGCACAGTAAAACCTGTGCAAGTCGTTTAGTTGTGTGAATGTACCGGTATATACACTGTGGAAAATCACGACAGAAACTGCTGTTCAAGTGTGCTTGGTCACCTCACCGGGGCCTTCCAGTTCACCGTAAAATCTCTTCAAGCTCTTCATCATTAAATGACATTCCATCTTCATCATTACTCTTCAGCATTACATTTACATTTAAGGCATTTAGCAGATGCTTTTATCCAAAGCGACTTATAAAAACTACATTTGTCAGAAGAAGGTGAAACATTTCACTACTATAATAATAATGATAAGTATCATAATAATAATAATACAGTACATACAGAAAGTCACCAGAACAAGTTTCAAGCATTTCAATTACAAGGTTAACCATTGCTCATCATAACTACCGTTTACGTGACATGTTGAATCTCAAGGTAGTAGATCCGGGTGTCATCGTTTATAAACCGGCACAACAATACGCAATCGCATCAAAAGCCACACCATCACAATGATTCTGCCTCCGGCTATAAAAAAAGAAAACACCCAGCACCTCAAAAAAAAAAAATAAATAAAACAACCCACAAAAAGCACCCCTTCGGTGGCAGCCTGGCGTGGGAACCACACCGAGCTGTGAGTACACGTGCTCCGGCGTGCGTCCACGGCCACGGCGAGCAGCCCGCCCGTTATTTACGGCCTGCGCCGGTCAGCTCCGCCGTCAGCCGTCCAGCGGCCGGTGAGAAACTGCCCGGGAAGGCTTCCGGCCGCGGGGGGGGGGGGGCCTGGCTGTGTAAATAACGGCTCATTAAGGCCTTTTGTTTAATGAAGGGTCTGATCTGTTGCCCGGTTGATTCATGCGGTGTCCCAGGCAGGGGGGGGGGGGAAATCACTGGTAAGGAAGCCTAATGTGATTGAAGCCAGAGAGAGAGAGAGAGAGACGCTCGTCAGGGGAAATAAGCGCTGAGTGGCATGTAATGTGTGGTTCACGGGATAGCCAGGCGTTGACATTAAGACCAACATGTCTATTGCTGTCTGGCGTGGGGGCTGTTGGCGTTCAGCAGTAAGGGTTGAAGCCTCGGCGTCCATGAGATGTGTTGATCTGTCTTAAACGTAGCGTGATTGAACCACACGATGCGGGGTCCGTCTGCATCAAACACATGTCTGTGTATGATGCTGCTTCAGGATTCATGTTTCAGTCATGTACAACTAAGCTGTTACTTACCAGGCTAACAGCCGAAGAAACAGTTCATATTCCGATTCCAGTTCATGTGAACCAGCTAGACAGCCCAAAAGGCAAATTGCTATGGTTTGCAAAAAAATGACAGACATTTACATTTAAACAATGACTAATTCTTCCGCGCAATTTCGCAATGTGACTATAATATTACAAATCAGTCAAGTAAAATGGATTTATGTAAATAACCGTTCATGCCAATGTCGCTATTAAGTGATTGCATTATACCAATCTGCTTTTGAGCAAGTGGACAATAGACCTCTCAGCACATACAAAGGTAAATCAGTTTTAGAAAGACCATTAATTATTGATGTCATTATCATGAAATACAGTGATGACTGAAAAAGAGAAACAAAAACATATTTTCGTCAACCATTTTTAACACGTGTGTGTGTGTGCGTGTGCGTGTGCGTGATAGCGAAGCCCGTGCGTGATAGCGAAGCGCCTGTTGGTGTGTGTAATTCACTGGTGGTTGACCATTAGCCCACCTTTTGGCTGCTGGGACCTCAACACCTAAGAGATGGTCTTTATTTGATTAAAGGCAGGAGATCAATACGGTTCCAGGAAGGAAGTAACGCATCTTCCTTGTGCTGATGCTTTCAATTCCGACAACACCTGACCTTACTTCTCCTGACCGTTAGTTATGGACTGTATGTGGTACACCCCCCCTCTCCTTCAAGCAACATGACTATCAGTTTTTGTGTGTTTGACTTTTATGTAGATAATGACATCACACATCAGTTTAGAATCTGCTCTCCTGCATGGAACCAAGTGACTGCCCATCCGAGAGTAGGACAACTGACCACGCGCCCACTTTACTAGTAAACTTATTTTTCGAGGACTTAAGATATCTTTCTGTTCCTGTCTGTGCAGGGTTTCTTCCTTCATCGACTATCCTTGGAAATTACAAGTCCTACATTGTCCTTCATGATCATCATAATCGTAATTTCATAATCATCATCATTTCACAATAGGTTCCGTAGTAGGCATAGTTAGCCTGTGGACGGCATCTGTCAGCCTCAAATCTCGTTCAGCACCTCCTGGCCGATTAGCTTTAGGAAGTGCTGAGAAAGTGGCTTTAAGAGAATGAGGGAGAAAGAGAGACTGAGAGAAAGAGAGGAACTAAGGGGGAAGTAAGAGCACTCATTCACTCTTCTGTTAATATGTCCTGGAATGAAGCCATCAGTCACTACACTGTCCCTTTCAAAGCCACATTTAACTCCCACATTATTGATTGTGGGAAATTGAATACATCGAAACGTGTGCGAGTGCCGGCCATTAAAAAAAAAGTGTTTAGTGTGCAAAATCTGATGACGGCTACTGTAATGGAAGACAGAGGTCCACCGTCATATGAGATTGCTATGTGTTATATGAATACTGCATACTTGGGCAGAGCATGCAGAGGAGAAGTTGCTGCATGCAACTCGCTTAGATGTCCATTTGCCAATTTCCCAAAATGCATGTGAGCCTTGAAATACTACGGACCACTGCTGAATACTACAACCATGAACTAGGGCAGCTTGGGTGGCTGGGTGGCTTTTTGGGAGTGTCAGTAGCACAATTCTAATTAATGTTAAGCTACGGGCTTGTTGAAATGTTACATGTTTCCACTTTAAACTTGGTTCAAAAACATTTATTTCCTTTCTCCTAATTGAACTTCAGCTGCAGAAATTACACTTTTTGTTTTCTATAAAAATGGTTTTAAAGCGTGATTCTTCAAAATGTATTCTCATTTGATGTCTGTTTACTATATATAATAAAATATAGTCAAAGTTTTATGGGGAAAACCTGTAATATTATTTCCCGCGTTGTCCCTGACAACTAAAGAAAAGCTCCAAATCTAAAATGACACCACTTCATCTGAGATGTAGACTGAACCTTCTCTGAGGCCGCGTTGCACCAGAACGTACACTGACCCCAGCTCTTGAGTTCAGTAAAGTGCACTCGACTGCGTCTGTCGCCCCAGGTTAAAGGAGGAGCAGCAGCGCCTTAAAGAAGGGGACCTGGAGCGTGTGCACGAGGCCCTCCGTTCAGAGATACGCTTCCTACAAGCTGTGAGTACCTCAACCTGCGTCGTCCAGGATGTGTGCAGCAGCATCATCTGGTTATGTCTTTGTGTTCTCATCGTGTGCTCTAAAGTTGATGGGTAAGATTTGAGCAGTTCTAGAGAGAGCAGAGAAGAGAATGAGAACTTGACACCAAACCACAAAAGGTCCCTCGCTCCCCCTACTCCACCTTGCGTCTTCACCATCGTGAAGTGTTGCATTTCAAGCAACTGTGATTGATAGTTGCGTCAAGATGGATTCCCAACCAATGTGGGAAGACGGGCCCTTTTGGGTCAGAAATTAGCCGCCAGTCGTCTAAGATCTATATTGGCTCACACAGAGGCAGGTGTAGTCAACTCGAAACAGATATTCTCACAGAACATTTCAATCACTAATGGCGTGGGGATGGCAATGCCATTTAAAACCAATTACACTCAAATAATAGCTCTTGAATCTTACCTAAAGCACCTTTAACTGCCAAGTGTAGAGAAATGAAACCGATACACATCCGAATGAAGTGCACGTGTGAACCGTAGACTGCATGCAATAGTTTTTAACACAGGAATGTTCGCACATACTGACACACTAAAGCACCTACAAGCAAACACACAACACGACTCATTACGTAGCCCTTGGATTCTTCAGCTTAGTTACGCACCATAACAATTCATTTATGGTAATAGAAAAACAGCATATATGGGATGGGTCTCTCTTGAATCTTGTAAATTATAGCCCATAAACATCAAACTAAATCCTTTCCTTTCCATGTGTCTTTCTCTTCTTTTTTTATTTTATTTTATTTATTTTTTAGAAATTACGCTCCAGAATGGGCAGCCAGCTACGTTAAGGAGAGCTGCACTCACCGGAACTCAGCACGTTTTACAGCAGTTTGTCAGTTGGCCATGCTGTTGTTTGTTCCATTGAAGATTTGACAATATTGTCTGTGTTCTAGTGTAGTTTTATAACCTCATACATAGACACTATTTCATTTGTCATTTTGGAATAGTTTACTTTTTGTGGGGACATTTCTCTTAGTCTATGCTTAATCTAAAGAATGTGTCAAAGCAAACTATACTGCCACTTATAGGGAGGCAAGTGCACTGCAACATAGTCAATTGAATATAAAATAGCAGATTCTCCTCTACTAGAAAAATCTCATTCTATTGTTGCTTTAAATTGTTCCGTTATAGAATTACATCTACTACTCAAATAGCAAATAAATAAATAAACCACAAAAATACAATCCGATGATGAAGGCGGGCCCAGTTTGTTCCATGTCATTGACAGTGTTCTAGCGCCCCCTCCTGGTAGATCTGTAATGTTGCAACTCGTTCTTTTTCCTTTCAAACGATCCAGCATAAGTGATTGCAGAGAGAGGTAATTTACGTCATTGTTGATTAGAGTGCGTGTTGTCCCAACGGGAAACCCTCTGACTCGTCTTTCTTCTGGTAAGAATGACTGAATGTTAATACATCGGATCTATAACTCGATAGCCAATGAGGTTTTGCAATCCTGTTTGAATCTGTGGCCGTGACCCAACGATGGCATTGGTTGTAATAAACAACAGGCATTTAGCTAAGTAAACCCGTATGCAATCACAATACGATTCAGATACAACCCAGACAACCCATCTCTCTCTCTCTCTCTCTCTTTCTCTTTCTCTTTCTCTTTCTCGCACATTACTTACTATTTTATCCCCCAAAACAAAATTACATAAATATTTCACAAAATCTGTACAATATAGGGCTTAACAATGGTTACTTTATTTGGTTGTGCATATCAGGTATTGTCTATTAAAGGCCTATAGACTAGGGCTGCAATGATTAGTCTATTAATCAAATTGCACATCTCGAGAACATTAATCAAATACAATTTTGATAATCGATGAATTGTTTAAGTCATTTATCAAGTACAAATAACAAATTGCTCCCCTCATGTTGCAGTTAAATTAAAACACTTTCCTCACGGATCATTATAAAAAGAGTAGTTTAGTTTGTCTTGGATGCTTGTCAGACAAAGTAAGCATATTTAAGACCTCACTTTGTGATGGCATTATAGACCGAATGATTCATTGAATAAATGACCATTGTATTAATCTACCCTACTGTAGACACGTTTACACTTAATTATTCTCTCAAAGCGGGCCCAAGGTTTGTGCAGCCATTAAAAGCGGTATCAGCTTTTCTGTCTCTGTGTCACACATGAGGACGGGATCCCTGGGTGATCCAGTGATCTGTTGATCCCTTAGCTCGCTGATAAACTGTTGAATGATTTGACTCTGCAGTTGCCTCCGCTTTGTTTCCAGACAGTTCTGGTCCTTAGGAAAATATGCTGACGGTAGAGCAGAAATTGCTGTAGATGATTCTGGAGACCAACATGCAAAGAGAAGGGAGGAGAGATGGGCAAGGGGGGGTGAGATCAGGTTAGAAGGGTACATTTTGAATGCATTTGAAGTGTCAATCATGTTTCTCGAAAGAGATCCTTCTGAAATGGTCTCTTGATCAATGCAAGATAACAAGTAATGCAATATCACAGATCAATACTGAAATGGAAATGGGGTTTTTACAACGGGAGTGTATTTTATACAGACAACTCGGAGGCAAAATACATTTTAAACCTCAGCGAGAGGTGAAGACATTTCAGCAATCGGCATTGGATCAGGGCTGGCGATGGATAGATTCATTCTTACTGATGCAGCTGGCCAGCCTGTTTCCTCCAATGAACTGGGTGGTCCAACTCCCCTCTGAGCACACTTCATAAGGCCTACTCCTCCGAAGGAAACTGAAGTCGTAGCCCTGGGGGAAGTAAAAGTCACCCAAACCACTCTCTTTGTCTGTTTCAGACGCACATGAACATACATTCTTCATGACAGTGTGAATTAAGAGCCTGCATGATGTGAGTGTTCCTTCATCAGGCTGAGTGCACGTTTGATGAGGTCCCCGGGAACCTAAAACCTTACCCGACGTTAACTGTAATAATAACCCTCATACGTGCTGATGAACAAAATGTTTCAAAAGGTATCATCGTGTAAGTGAAATCTGAGAAACGCCATGTTTTAGTTTGTCCGCTTGTGGTGGAACTTTCTTCACGTTATCATTCATCTTTTTTGGCATGTTAACAGTCAAATGACCGTGTTTAAAGATAACAGGGTTTCTGGGGAATTGGTAGCTGTGGTGAACAGTTGGTTTACCAGACACCTTGGCCTCTTATGCCAACCTTAAGCTACCTGTCGTTCACTGCATCACGCAAACACGGTACCTCAAGTGCTCCTACATTTTTCAACACAGCCAGAAATCTCCAGTGAGCGATCTGCTGTCTCTTAGTCCCATACTGCTCGGCAGCTTGAATGCCTTCAGCACTGAGGGATTTCATGTTCCTCCGTTATTTTGAGCAGATGACTGATAAATAACACAATGGCATCATCCGTCATCCATCTCCCTCTTTTGGCTTACCGTGAACTCCAACTGAGCCATGTGCTACTGGAGGAGTTTGTGCCATAACATCCTGTGCCGACACCAGCCCTCTTCTACTTACTAACAGCTCTGTACACCTTACAGATACTACTGATCAGACAGACAGGAAGGGGCGGCAATAGCTCAGTGGGTAGAGCGGGGGGACAGAGCGGGTCGTCCAGTAACCGTAGGTAGGGTCGGTGGTTCGATCCCCTCGATCCCCCACCTCCTCCAACTGTCCACATGTCGAACCCCACAAATGTGCTGATTGTAAGTCGCTTTGGACAAAAGCGTCTGCTCTATGCCCCCTTTACCCTTTACAGACCCTCAAACAGTACTACACGATTTCAAGTACAGGGTCAACAATACATGTAATGTTAGACATTATGTCCGAATGGGCTACAATCATCACCATTACTTAAAGAAAAGAGGATCTCCTAACACAAAACCAAATCAAACTTGATTCAACTAAACAGGCAGGACATGATGGCGTCCATGAAATTGAGCTCTCATGGGAATTAGTGAGAATTTTGGGATGATATTCTCATCAATTCAGATATTTCTTACCACCAAAAGTGTTCTTGGAATTCTGGGAGAACAATTGTGATTCAGGAAAAATAGGGCAAACACTCTTTTCTCAAGTAAATGCATTAAGCTTCCATATTCATCTGTTGGATCATTGTTGTCATTATGGGCACATTCTAGGTCTCAGTACAGTTTTTTTTTTCCCCCGTTGGCTTTTTGGGGCATGCCTTGAGCCAAGTACAACTCTAGTTTGGTCTTTTATCAAATATCAAATATGTTGTAATATACTATGTTTTCCAAGGTGATATTTCACCCCCACACACACACACAGCCAGAAGCTTCATGGGATATAGAAGCATCTGAGCAGAGCTCCAGTGAAGGCAGAGGCTCACCAAGACGACACCACAAGGCCAGAGGGTACCAATAGGCTCAGTACGGGTCCCACTCTCAAATAGGAGAAATCGATGCTTTGCTTCCGCAAAGAAATTGTAATATATAGTATATCATATTCATACTTATTGTAAGTCACTTTGGATTAAAAAAAAAAACGTTTGCTAAATGCCCTAATGTAAATCTTGCAATATTGACTCGGTAATTAGAATCACACTAATTACAGATTTGCAATCATACACACTCAAAAATGTCAAATATCATATCTCATGAGGTCCCTGTGGATTCCCTACCCTGGATGTTAACATCCTGTTATTCTCATTATTATTAGTTACTATTAGTCTCCACGCAGATCTACGTAACAAAACGACTGTCAACCTGACCAACTGTCAGCCAGGCAGCAGAGTTGAACTGCCGTCACCGATTGGCTACTGTTGTAACCCAATGATGAACCCAATTCTTCTGTGCCATAAACCCCATGGGATATTGCATCAACAGTAGAGACATCCTATTCCAGAATGCCCTGAAGTTGTGAAACAGAATCCCACCCATGCTTTGTGAAAACATAATTGGCTAATTCAACAGACGCATTCACTTGGAAAAAAAACAACCGCTTGGAATAACCAGTGGGGAAGAATAAACAATAAACTGGATGTATCGTTATCTTTGTTTCCTAGCATAGGAAATACTCACATGTTCACACAGGGGCTTACAGTATGCTTTCCCACCGATGGTGACACAAACTATTCCTCCATTGCTGTGCACCTCTACTTTGGGAGACCCGTCAGGCAAATGGCAAACTATAAGAAAGATAGGAATCAGAATCAAACGTTTGAGATCCCCAACCTAATACTCTTTTTTTTTTATAAAACAATGTTTATGTCTGTCCATTTCTGTCTGCTGGTCATCGTGGTTCTAAATGCTAGGCGAGCGTGGGAACCCCGAATGCTAAATTCTGCATTCTATTATTTTGAAGCAAGATGGCTGCCAGGGTTTGCCTGCCACCTTTCAGTGGATCCCGCTTCAGTATTTCACTCAGCGTGTCCATGGAGCGCAGCAGTTGAGCTTTCTCCTCTGCAGTCCAGTTGGACAACAGAGCACTGCCACAGTCCTCTGCTGCCTCCTGTTGGAGAGAGAAGACAATGACGACTTGGCCTATGGGGCTTTTTCTAGCCATCCCTGTTTTGTTAAGTTCTGAACATTGGGGTTCTGGGCATTCTGAACATCCTGCTGACAACAAATGATGTTGCTGCATTTTAATTAATTCCTTATATATTTATATTTATATTTTCTAACACTACTATACGTAGAGTGTCCTCTTTTCCTCTTTTTCTACTGGAGTTTTGTCACAAAGACAAGTTCCCTCAGGGATTAATAAAGTATGTCTGTCTGACTGTCTGTCTGTCTGTCTATCTGTGAGAGTAGGAACAAAGATAGACCGGAAGATCGAGAGCTTCGCCTTCTGGCTCAGCTCCCTCTTCGTCACAAGGGTGCGGCAGAGCGAATGCAAAACCGCCCCCGCTGCTCCGACTCTCCGGCCCATCTCCTGCTCCATCCTCCCCTCACTCGTGAACAAGACCCCGAGGTACTTGAACTCCTTCACTTGGG
>JAOPUI010000038.1:14834220-14844540 GCA_027123135.1 Urophycis floridana
CGTGTCAATTTAATTCCGATGCCCTACTGATATGAAAATGTCATTCTTTAAACGTTTTACCTCGGACAAGTGTTGCTACTACCATCTCCTCCGTTGAAATACATTGAGTGGCAGTCAGCTTGCGCTAACTTCCGGGAACATTTGAGGGGCGCCATGCGCCGCCATTGCTGTGAAAAAAACGAACCATTGCAGTAAACGGAGTTGTCGCCACTCTCTCTCTATAGGACTCTACTCTCCACCCACTCTCAATCTACTCTCCGCTCACGCTCTGCCCACTCTCAGCCTACTCTCCACCCACTCTCAGCCTATTCTCAGCCCACTCTCTGCCCACTCTCTGCCCACTCTCAGCCTACTCTCTGCCCACTCTCAGCCTACTCTCAGCCTACTCTCCGCCCACTCTCAGCCTACTCTCCGCCCACTCTCAGCCTACTCTCCGCCCACTCTCAGCCTACTCTCTGCCCACTCTCAGCCTACTCTCCTCCTGCTCTCTCTGGCATCACAGCCACTGCTTGGGGATGGAGAGCACTTCACTGTCTGGAAGCTTCTTGTGATTTGAAGGCCATCACCATCACCACCGTGTTACCTGATTTCAGAGATAGAAAGGAACTTAAGTGACCTTTATTTAAGTCAACACCTTGGGAGATGTTCTTTTCTGTTTTGCCATCTTTTGCGCTGATAAAATTTGCAATTTTTTGGAAAATTAAGCAAGAGGGTTCATAGGCTTGATGATGATGATGACGACGACGACGACGATGACGACGACGACGATGATGATGATGATGATTGTGCGTGCAGACATTCATGGTGAAGTCTGAAAGGTTTGCTGTCATTGTAGACTACAGGTGGATAGTTCATCTCTTCAAGGATTTGGCTCACCCAGAAGTGAGTCCAAACAGGGAGGTGTGGGTGGTTAAGCTCTATGTCTGGGGGGGGGAGGGAATATGGTACAGGATAGGGAGGATATGGTTTTGTGGACAAATAGACCTTTTTCTGCAGAAGGGGTCCGCAGCCACCCAAAAAAGTACTTCAGTGCAGTTCACTATTTTGCTCCCCATTCATTGCCTTGAAGAGAAAACAGGTCACCTGTCTTCTTTTACATTTCGATTTCGACAGAGTTGTTATCGCTAGAGAAACACAGGTGTCGCTCATGACATTAATTAGGACCTGCTACATTTTTGTACCAGGGAGACTAAATTAGTGATGATATGTCCACTACCCGTGCCCCCGTTAATTAATATGATGAGTTACACCTGTGTTTGTCCCACGATGACGCCTGTGTGAAAAGGGTCTATAAGAAGACAGGTGAACACAGTGACAGGTGTTTCCAATGAACCGTTCACCAGTGCCTCTCTAAGGCAGCAGACGTGGGGGAAATGCAGTGAACTGAGATGGAGTGCTTTTGGACAGCCCAATTTGAGTTTGCATAACAAACTCAAATGTCTCGATAAGAAGAGTCTACCCGCTCTCTCCAACCCTGTTTCTGTTTCCGTTTGTGTTTGTTCTTTTACAATTTAATGTACGTAATCTAGAACAAAGGTGCAACCGTTTTGTGAGTGGTATTGTTGAGTTCATTGTGTAAAATTGTTTATCTTATTTGAAAGACATTAATGAGAGAGCTGAAGTTTGGCAAAACTGTTTAGTAAGGTCCATTAAGGAGTAAGCTGGTAAATGCTTTCACATTTTATGAGCTTGTTTGTAATGGCATATCCCATTAACATTCCTACAAACTTAATCAATGTGATATGTGAAATGTCATGCATTTTTCATTGTCCATATATTGACACATTTTCAACTTTCAGAACAATCCAGCACACAATCTGTTTACTATTGCTGCTGGACACGATGTTTTCAGGACAATGTATTGCTTCTGTTAAATGTTTTAGTGAGGCCGAGTGATGTGGGAGAGAGATGGGACCCAAGACTCGAAACGTAATCCGGATAACTGATCCAAATAGAAGGGGAAATGGGATAGACCTCGATACGTCAGGCGAGCCGAAGCCAGACCTTTGGTGAGCCGTCCACCCATCACTTTGGGAGGTAATGGCTCCATATAGAACCGACAACTCTATAGTCACTTTCATTACATTCTAGAATGCTCTGTTAACAAAGGCTCCTGTTTTTGTATTGTTTCACTTTTCCTGTGTCACATGCACGCACACACACACACACACTTACGTCAACACAAGTTTTTCGTTCAACAAATATTTCCAAAATGTATTACAAAGTGAACAGTTGAATAAATCCTGTCACAACGTAATTGCCACATGCTTGCTGTGCCAGAAAATCTGTCCTGTTGATTCCTTTTAAAATACATTTTTATTATCTTTTAATGTGTGCATACATTTATCACAGGCACACACCTGAGAATTTTTATATATGCAAACATTAGTATTTTTTTTCATTTCCCATTTTCTAATTAGGGATCTTGTGATTACGTTTGAATAATTATTGATGATTATCAATAGCTCACCAAACGGTGACAGCCAGTGCCTGTCAATGCACGCTATTATCAACCAAGATGTGTGTATTCTGTATCCTTACACAGGAAGGATTTGGAAGCATCGGAAAAACATTTTCTTTCAGAAGCACATCAAAGAATAAGATGTAGAAAAATGAAGAGGGATTGGTTCTAGTGTATGGAGGTAACGGCAGAGTGTGCATATGTATCCCTCGGGTATACTTTGCAGACTCTTAGTTTTACCCCTTGGGCTCTGGTTCCTAGACTAAAACATGTGTACCAATTCATTACTCAGCCGATGGCCCATAGACATGAGGTTCCACATATATCATATAATTCATGCAGCGCAATATCAGAGATAACATTAGGTTGCTTTGCTCTGAGGAAAATTATTAACCACAGACAAATCGCAACTTTATATGATACATTCATAACAGTATTGACATTTATTTTGCATATAGTGGCTTTTAATCTCGCCAGTGCAGGGGCTAGCCGAAGTGATAACCTAATCACATCTTGTACATGATTAAGAAAAATCCATATTGAAAAATTGGGGAAGATATGTTATTATGATATTCACACAAACAATGAATAGCCTGTCTTCAATGAAAATTGGAGGAAGAGGAAAATAACAAAACAAGTAATACAAAAAATAAGTCACCTGATGTATAAATATATGAGGTGATAATTGCTGTTAAAAAAAGCTTTGTGCAATACGTGTAAATTGCACAGGGCTTGCCTTCACACAAACCCTTTTTTTCCATTTTCATTCTGCCACACGCTCCATAATCACAAGTCTAGTTCATGATGAAAATTACTTCCGAAAATTATTATTATTTTTTTTTACTTCTTCTTGAATCCAGGAACACGGTGAGTGTTACACTTGACTGAACCATTTATAATTATTTTTGCCCTTTTGAGTATGGACAGCAACCAAATTGAAGACAGACACATGTGAGGCAATAACGTCACTTCTAGCACATGGAGGGTCACACATTGATGAACCACTTCATTCACATTCTAATGAGAGACCTGATCTATATTATGCCTTTCTTTTGCTCTGATCAATGGTCTATTTTGTAAACCCTTTGTGTGTTTATAGGAGAATAAGCAATGTAAATGCCAGGGAGGTAATGTTGGCGTCTTTCAGGCCTTGCTCACTGTCAGACTCGGGATTATGCAGGTGGTGTAAATAAAACACTGAAAATGATAAATGTTCTTATCAATTTTAATTGCCACTATTGTGTATGTGTGACACATTTTTCCTCTACCCAAACCTTTTCAGAAGATGTAAGCCGTTTTTCCAGTCACACTAATGCACTGATAGACTTTCCCGCTCTACAAACACTAATTCTAGGCCGCAAACAAAGAAGCAGGTAAATACGCCTGGTGGCCCAAAAGTGAATTGTTTAAATGGGGGGTCATTATTCTCCCAAGAATATTGCATAAAAGCACTTGGATTTCACCGGGATGCAATAAGCACCAGTTTGATGAGGGTTGGCCACGGAACAAATATCATTATGGTCTTCAAAGGGCTGAAGAGGCATTTGCGCTAACGTGAGAGGTCACATTTGTTGTGGCATCTGTGAGAGCTATGAATTAAAGGCAAATCAAAAGATGGTCGAAATGGGGACACAGAGACGGCAAAACACAACAGCAACAACCAAGCAAAGTAATCTCATTACCACATTCATCTCAGATCTCTTTAGCGACTGGCAGGCTAGGGACTGGGCTTTATTTCCACGGTGGATGATTGCATGGATCAGAATAGAATGCTTCACCTTAATGATTTAAGTGCTTGAAGAAAGTTGAATGTGTAAGATATATTTAATTCAGCTTGCTGTTGCGTTAACAACCCATCTATTCTATGTTCTGACGTTCTGACAGCGACAAAGTGGTTCTCCTGGTCTTAACTTCAGCGCCAGGCCGCTGCCCACATCTTAACCTCGGCAGAAGTTGAACAATGGGAACTACTGCCCGGTCCACAGACTTCCAAATCACAAAAAAAAAAATTGAAAATAGATATTATTAGATTCTGCAGTTTCCGGAGCTCTCTGAATTGTTTTGACATGCTAGACGTGGTCAGCTGAAAACATAGCATAATGTTACAATCATGTTACCTGCTCACAACACCTATTCCGGCTTGCGTGGCTACAAATGCACATGCTTTGCTGTACATTCGCTGTGCTAACTGGTGAGCACGACACACACCGCATTATTTTTTGGAGGTGTCCCTGATGGGGCGTCACTGGTGATGGGTGAAGGAATGGGCAGTGTGAGGCAGTCATTGACTGATGTGTTCAAGGGTTAGCGTTGACCTAACACACCCCCCGTTCCCCTTCCCAGAAGTCTCAGCCTAAAATTAATATCTAAAAATCTCACCGTGCTCGAGTTTGAGCTGAAACAGCGGGGGTTAATTTACACTTGTGAGGGCAGATGAATCAACTGGGGCAAGCATCCCTTCAGAGGACCGGCAAAACTCTCTGACCTCGACAGCACCGGGGATGCCTTCAGGGTCGGAAGGTGGTGTCAGCTGGACTCCAGGTGCTGTGAACCTGACTAAGAGAAACAACTGCCAGCACATCACACGTGATCCTCTGGTGCAGAGCCTACACCTTGGATAAATCCACCACTCAAATGTATCTCTGTAGCCAATGTGTTTTTGTATTGTTATCTTACACTGAATTTCTGTTACTGGTGTGTTGCTTCCCCTTGTCAAGCACTAGGTATCGCAGAACTAGACAAATAGGGTTGATTGATTTTAAGTGTTCACTTCTAATACGATGTGGAGATATTTGTTGAACCCTGCTTGAGTCTCTGTTGATTTTATGTGTTGCATGGGTGTGTTTGTGTGTGTGTGTGTGTGTGTGTGTGTAGGTTTAGGTCATTATCCTCCCTGTCAGATATTGTGGAAAGATGCTGCTCAAATAGCCATGCATTCCTGACATTGTTGCCATCTTGGTTCTGAAATAGTAGTGTGGAGCTCTCGCCCTGAGGCACAGAGGGACACCTGAGGGCCAGCTCAATACGCTCCAGAATGGGTCGCATTGCAGGATGGTTTCCCTGACTTCCATGAGTTCTCTCTCCTCTGGGTCTCGCTCCCAGAACAGGCTTTGTGCCAAACAGTCATGCTGTACTAGATTATTATTATTATTATTATCATTATTATTATTAGGGACCGAGCCTGTGAAACAGGACGAAGGTCCCTATTGAAATTGGTTCGTTTATTATCATTATTTCAGGGATCTTTGACGTTGATTTAAACCACCTGAACTTATATGAAAACTAATTTTTTTTGGCAAAGTTTTCAGTTCTGGTTATTATTATACGTACTTAATACATCTTCTTCTTCTTCTTCTTCTTCTTCTTCTTCTTCGCCTTATTATTATTATTATTATTATTATTATTATTATTATCAGTTTGACAGCAAATCTGAGGAGTTGAGGAACATCTTGATGTCACTCATTACGAACTAAGATATGAGTGCATGTAGCCTATAGCTAAAGACGTGTTATCTTACACACGTCAACTGGGTATTGATTGACAAGTGTTGGCCTTGCTATAATTAGTCAGTGTGGGGATTTTGCTATATGATCACTGACAGCTAATGATTACTTTCACCTAAATCACTTGTGTTGCCGTGGTGTCCAACCCCCCCAAATGAAAAGGTTAATCTGATCAATGTCAAGGCATCAAACATATCAGGTATCACATGAACACGGCAAGGTAACACCCTTTCCACGAGGCATCTATTATTCATGGTTCAGTTTAAATAACAACTTTACCCTAAGACCCGATTTAGGACTGTGTTCATTAGCAAATGAATCCATAATCTGTAAACAATGTCACTAAGTGGGATACACGACATCTGAACCAAAAAGCATATCTTTACTCCTCCAGAGACTCTGAACCCTTCTTTCCGAAAGCTAAATACCTTGACCGCTCCTATATTTACACATACAGCCCGTGCAATGTGGATACTTGCAGCCAATTTGTTTTAAGCTTTGATGTGGCAATTGCACTAATTTAACATTTTCCGCCAAGTACCTTGCAGCTCCATTTGCTTTGATCATTTGGGGATTCTTCTGTGCAGAAATGTGCCACTAGTGGTGTGGCTAGCACAGAGGATCGAGGATATCTGAAGTCTCTCTCTCTCTCTCTCTCTCTCTCTCTCTCTCTCTCTCTCTCTCTCTCTCTCTCTCTCTCTCTCTCTCTCTCTCTTTCAACAACGTGAGGACTGACACTACATTCGCTGCATTGTCATGCACTACAAACTTTTCCTGTTTCAATCCAGGTTGCAATATCCATCCAACGTGTGTCACTCCCATGGGGGTCTCAGGGCTGCCGCCACATCTAGCAGAGATGTTGGAAGTCCAACCGACAGCCTCCCTTTACTGCACCAAACGTTGATTCAGATGGTGATATAGTTTGAAGCCTACATTTGATCTTGAACAACTAAATACACTTTTAATAACTTTCATAGAGGTGAAAGTCTTTTTGCTAACTTGTGAAAGTGCGATGCGGGCTGCTTACCAACCCGACCACTTTCATAGTGTCTATGAACAATGGATCTGAGTAACATAAACCATTAGTTTGGTGAAGGAAGTAGAAGGCTAACAATTCTGGTCAAAGTAAAAATACTGTTATGAAATGTGACCAGTGTGCAAGGTTCCATGCACCACCAGCTGAGCTAAATGCAGGTACCTATTTTTATATGTTTGCCTTTTTTTCATTTGGCCATATGTTGTTTCATTTAATTTGTCTTTGAGATATGACTTCATCCTTTATTCAGAAGTGGTCTCTTGTTCAAACAGGCCATGGTTTTCCTATTGACTTTTGATTTTGCACTTTATGATAAATGATTGTATTAAGGTTTCCTGATTGATATGAGCATGCTTTTGATAGCTGTCCACTTCTCACATTGTATTATTAAATATGCAGCATCCCCTTCCAGATAATAGTTTCACGCCGTCTGCCGACAAATGATGTTCTACAAATGAGACACTATTAGTATTGACGGTTATTGTAAAGAGTGGAAGCATATAGGCAGCAGGTCACATGGGAGATAATCACATCCAATAATAGCCTTGACACTGCACACTGATGCCTGGCCTCCCACTTGCCCACATCCCAAGTGTATGCCGAGGTGTTGAACGAGTGTGTTTTTTTTCTTTTTTACATTTGTTAGTTTCAAAACTCTCTGACTTCATAAGCACTGTGGGGGGTTCAGGGGTGTTTAGACATTGATAGGAGACAGCTCGCATACTGCTCTTCAAAACCTTCCCCGTCACCGCGGGTTGGAGCATCCCTGTAGGCTACTCAGTGGACGCACAGTGTGTGCACGCTCCAGGCTGGCGCAGTTCACGGTTCGGTTGATTAAACAGATATGGAGAGTCTACAAAGGAGCGGCTTGCAGAACAAGTAAATGTATGCATAGGGTGTTTGCCAAAATGTCAAATGAATGGTTGCATATGCTTCATCTTCTCAAGAGCGAAAATAAATTTCTTCCTCGAACCACAAATGCGGAAGAGAGGACCCATCGGCATAGCTTTCACCAAAATAACAACAACAATCTTCTTCTTTAGAGAGATATCACATACATGTAGTGACACATACGACACATTATGTTAAACAACACTGTGTGTACTGTTGACACTGTTGATAACACGATGGACAGGAGTCAGGAATCATTTGTATGGTGAATGCCAAAATTCAAATGATTTACTAAATCTGTGGCCAACGTCTACAATTACAGTACCTCAAGGTTTTTCTGATCGCTGTTTGTCAGCATGATAGGATTATATAAATGGAACAATAGGTGTCTAGATTTAGGTAATGGCCATGCCTATTGTGTACCAGATCTTTGCTCTCCATGCTCAGCTAGAATATTTTGTTTTACTCATGCATCACAATAAAGCGTTGTGACATCATTGACTGAATAGAGTCCCTTGATATTGACGGCAGCATTTTGTATTCTCTTCAAGTAATACTAAGGGTTTAAACACTTTGACATTGTTAAGTTGTGTCTATTGGTGGTGCTCAAGGCACACCAAGTCATATTTTACCGTAGGGTGTTGTATTTCACTTTGCCATGGTTAAACTAAATTGCTGTAGACACTGAGGCCCTGCTGAAGTAGTTACAATGGGACTTAATAGGAGATGGAATATGAATTTGACTCACTGAAGCATCAACCATCAGTATCAGATGTTCATTAAATTCTCATACGACAACAACTCAGCTCAGTTCTGTCTCTGAATTACCGCTTATAGAATGTGGGTTGCTATGGTGAGAAATCAGCACTTTAGTAACAGGCCCCTTCATATCGTTGCCAGGCCAGCAGCCTCATGAATACAGAAGGCACTTTGGCTTGGCGGGGCTCGGAGCGTGGCCACGATCTCCATGCCGCTGCCGAGGCCTGACTGGTTAACCTGGCTGAGTGTGTCCGGGCAGCGAGGGGCCCCGGTGCACTCGATGCATCTGGGATTCGGCATACTGTCCCCGGGCCAGCGGAGCAGAGATTCATTGCATATCCATTTTTTTTTTTTTTTCTTGGAGTATGAACTTGATAGTTTCAGCGAAAGCCGCGTACCGAAAGGACCACCAAAGTATTCTCTAAGACTACCTTGAAAGGCTTATTTCAGTCTTTTTTTCTCTGAAAGCGAGGGGGTAAGGGATCGAAATCCAGCACCGAAAAATTGCCATTGAGTGTTCTAGAAGGCACAACTGGCTTAAGCTACGTTTAGCGTTGCCAAGAACGCTCTCCCCGGCTGGGTCACCAGCCCGCTAATCCCGTGGCAGGGACAGTCGAAATATGTTCGCCCATGTGGTATTTTGTATCATAGCAGCATACTGCCAAATGATTAGCTAGCTCCCACAATTACTAATAATACATGTTATGCACAATGTTTTAAGACATTTCATTAATTTATTCAATTAATAGATGTAGCATTTACAGGATGTTTTCTCCTGATGTTGAGCGGGGGCAGCCGAAGCCATTCCCGGGGAGACTAAAAAAAGACATCCTGTGACAAAATAGGCCCCCTGAAATGAGTAGCAAATGGACGGTAACGTTGTCTAACAACGTCAAAGTGTTTTAGCCTGCATTACTCCTTTAACTGCCCACCATCTGGGGCTGTTTGGTCATGTGTCCTTACATCTCTCCAAGGCTGCACTTATCGCTGCAATGTTTGCCGCAGATGAATGGGAACAACGGCAGACCGCGTCGCCGTCGCGAGCAGCAGCAATTCAGCGCCCCGTAATGGACGCTCCCCCGGGTGGTGCTTATAACCTGATGTATGTTCGCCGCTGCTCTGATGGTAGGGAGATTGCTCCGGCGGAGTGCGTTCACCGACGATCCTGTTCGTCCGCCGCGCCGACTACGTTAAACTCTCTCGACGCGCTGTGTCTCCGGCCATGTCAGTTGGTGGTGGGCATCGCAGCGATCGGCTTCTAGATAATTCCGTCCCGCAGCCTTATATATATATACTGTATATATAGCTCACCTGGAATGGAAGGGCGCCCATGAGATTAAAAGTTCTCCTTCTCCTCACGCTAGTGCATCCCGAGCCCCCATCACGGACCGGGAGGCACGGCGTCATCGGTTCTTTAGGGATCAGTTCATCAGTTCTTTAGGGATCAGTTCATCGGTTCTTTAGGGATCAGTTCATCAGTTCTTTAGGGATCAGTTCATCAGTTCTTTAGGGATCAGTTCATCGGTTCTTTAGGGATCAGTTCATCGGTTCTTTAGGGATCAGTTCATCGGTTCTTTAGGGATCAGTTCATCGGTTCTTTAGGGATCAGTTCATCGGTTCTTTAGGGATCAGTTCATCGGTTCTTTAGGGATCAGTTCATCGGTTCTTTA
>JAOPUI010000038.1:15099812-15120024 GCA_027123135.1 Urophycis floridana
CAGGGAAACCCTCTTCTACTTACCATTGGCTGTGTGTGTGTGTGTGTGTGTGTGTGTGTGTGTGTGTGTGTGTGTGTGTGTGTGTGTGTGTTTCTCCCATCCCCCGTTAAGCTAAGCATGTAACCGTTTTAAGAGCACTTACAAACATAGCGTCACATCTAATGAACGTCTATAAATAAAAGAAGGCGCTTTGCCTTTGTCCACTGGGTGTCACCCTTTCCCAGGCTTCCATCGGCGTTGTTCCGCATAACGTCCTAAAGGAGAGAGCGAGACATCGTAGTCAGCTGACCGATTATTTGACAGACCTGCACTTCACCACCTCTGCTATCAAGTGGACTTTGGTCCGAGTGAGATACGCGTGGTAAAACAGGTGGCGACCGGTGACAATGTCATTCTCCAAGACGTCATAGCACATGTCACGTCTCATCATGACGCATTGTTCCGCATGGGAGGGTGTATCTTTGGCGTAGTAGACCCGTCACTGTTACACTAAGTACACATTAGGAGCAAATAGAGCAGTTCCAATGTCTCTCAGATGTTGATAGTTTTCAGATAAAGAAAAGCCTTAACGTTTTACACATGAAAGAAAGTCGCCTACATCAGGGTGGTCAACATTTTTATTAGATTGTTCTGTTGGTGACCATACATCAGAGACCACATTTGAATTTTTCACATGTGCACTTTCCATTCCATTTCCAAAATATATTTCAGACAGCCTAAGTACAGTAAAATAAGTTAAAACGGTCCACTTTCAGACCTGTGAAACCAGGTAAATAACATTGGTCTTTCATTCGTTGTATCATTGATATCGTTTTTGTCACTTGACAACCAGCTCCTGGGGATTGGCTTGGCCAGGCATTACATCAGATCGTAGTTGGAGGAAGCACAATGTTGCCTGTTGTACTACAATCTGAGTAAATATCAATGCTTTGACAGGAAGGAGGGATAGAGTGTGAGTTTGGGGGTTTGATCCAACAGCCTGCTGTAGAGGGAGTCATTGAACAAGGCCATAAGCATTGAACAGGCCACTCAATACAGACCACATTCAACCTGTCTTCGGTGAATAGAATCTGCATTCATGACATGCTGCTGATCTCACAGCAGAGTTTTAACCCTGGGGCCCTGATTGTAAGGCATCCCCCCCCCCCTTTTTTGAAATAGCTGAGTTCTGATGTTAAAATCCTGTTAGCTGCCGAAATAATCCTTCATTCCAAAAGCCTTCATCGCTCCAACACTGGCAAGGTCATACTTCTTCTTCCTGTTAGAGGACTTGGTGAATATTATATTTTTGTAAAATGGTTCTAGAAGCAAAAGCTACAGGACGTATGGAAGCAGACCATCTGAAAGCTCCAAGAAGCAGTCAACACTCTCGCCATCTCTAACGTGATTAAGGTTTTCCATTGTTGAGGTACAGATGCTCGCACACACACAGAAATATACAGTTTGGGTCGTGTTAAGTCATTTTTTACAATAAATCACTTGTAAGCCTTAAGTATTCAGTTAAAACATTCCCATGGACAATGAAAAAGGGGGAAAAGCAGGAACATGCCAACTTTTCCACATTTTTCCCCTTTAAAAATAAAAAAGGCAAAAAAGTCACCTATTATACAGAAATCCACCTAGCACTAACCATTCTTTTGTTTTTTTTTAGCAAATGAAAAGACTAAAAACCACAGCGAAAAGAAACCCGATTTTTTCCTTGGGATGCTCTTATGATGTGGCCGACTTCAGGTACGAGATAAGGTCCTGGCGCTCGCCCTTCTTCTTGATGCCGGCGAAGATCATCTTGGTTCCGGGAATGTACTTCTTCGGGTTTTCCAAGTACTCCATCAGGGTGTCCTCGCCCCATATGATACCTTGAGGGTGGGCAAACAGTTTGATTCGATGTTCAAGCATATGCCACACTTTATCCATCAGGC
This sequence comes from Urophycis floridana, assembly GCA_027123135.1. Lineage (NCBI taxonomy): Eukaryota > Metazoa > Chordata > Actinopteri > Gadiformes > Phycidae > Urophycis > Urophycis floridana. Next base: position 15,101,732 of record JAOPUI010000038.1, read on the forward strand.
TTTCAAACAAAGAGACAAGAGTCAGCACAACGATGGCCTGGATGCCCGCGCGTCACCACAAAGTGTCACCGCATAGAAACTGACCTTTGCTCTTGTTGGCGTCCGTGTACGAGTAGCCCTCTCCCTGGCCCGTCTTGCGCCCGAACAGCCCCCAGAGGTTGGGGCCCACTTTGTGCTTGCCGCCCTCCTCAACAGTGTGGCACTGGGCACACTTCTGGACAAAGGCCTTCTTTCCCTTGGCAATGTCTCCCATCGTTGTCTAGAGGAAGTCAAGAGAATAAAAGATGAATAAATAAATAAAAAAAGGCCAGGCTTGCTTTATGAGGAGGTTAACGTTTTAATGTGCAGCGGTCAAGGAAATGCATTCACTCTAGCCTTCAGTACCAGCTAAGTGAAGGTCATTTGAGGCAACAACTTCTCCCTGTCTGAACTTTCAGGTATTGCACTTCAGCCACCACCAACTAGTTAATTACCAATAGGCACAATCACCAAATAACCTTAATTATGCAAAGGTATAGTTACTAATAAATAGATAAAATAGACAGTTACATCTTTATATGTGTCTAACGTCACCAGCATTGACTAGTCCATAGACTAGGGTAGAAACCAGCGAGATTGGCAGATTCCTCGGAAATACCCTTAAATTAAATAATAATATCAATAATAATAATAATAAGTAACGCAATGAGCCAATAGGCATTTAGGCGTATCATGTGTCCATTGGGTCAAAGAGTGTTGCCGACAGAAGAAAGCCCTACTTCCTTCAGGCGGGGAAAGTCTACGTGTGTTAAACGACTGACCCTGGGGAGCTGCCGGTGAACTGTACTGAAGGACGAGGTGGGCTCCAGGTTCGACCTACAGACGGCCACGTTGTGAGGGTGCCGGCTCTAGCGTGACGGGGCCCACTCAGGGGTCCTGCTAAGACTCACTTAAGACCGCTTCCGCGACACAGCGGGGTGTGCGTGAGGCCCACCGCCATCTCCAAGGGCACACGCCGCCACAGCTCGGCCGGCCCTGAACGGTTCGCTGTTACGTGTCGGCGGCCGACAGATACGTAACTTCACGGCTCTCAAGTCAAAGTCCGCTGGGGTTTCACACACACACGAAGAGAATACGACTTTTCCCCGACCAGTTGCGGCCACGGTGGCCGTGAAGCTACATGGTTATCCAGGCCTAGCCGGTCTGCTAACGTAACGTGCTCTCCGAAGGTTTTAAGATGTCTTTCATAGGACCTGAGCATTCATTTATGAACACATGCCCCAGCATATGAAAATGTACGGCCCTCGTCCACCAGGCGAGCGCCACAGCATTCGCTAATCTTAAATATCATTTGATACACTGTTGTCCTTGAATAAACCCTTAACCAATGAATGGCGCCGTTACTCTACGGCGGAGGCGCAGTGTAGCTATTCTCTAAAGACCACTGCACGCCGGCAGATACATAAGCAGCCAATCTGCGGGTGTTCTCCTTCATCGAATTGTAACAAAAAATACAGATCATCATACGTCGTTCAGATGTGTAATGGCAATAACCCAGCGTACGTACCTTTGATTAAGCGTGAGGGTGTTAAATCTGGTGGTTGCGGTGGCCAAATCAGCTGTAATCTGCTCTCAGTGCAGCGGTGATACTGTTATAGCGGACGGAAAGGTCACTTTACTGAGGAGGCTGGTTGCGTCATGTCACGTGCAGCTGGCTCTCGCTGTCGTCGCTTCCTCCGTCGACGTAACACTTCACCCTTTCCCCGCCTTTCGTTACAAAATATAATGTAATTGATTATTATTCTATTATTATTGATTATTCTTTAGAAAATCATTCTTTAGAAAATAGGATTCTTCTGGTTGAGAACACACAGTCGTACGATATATGACCTCAACAAGGCACACATGCCACGCACCACAAACACAATCAAACACGACACGCCTTATAAGGAGACCGTCTTATCGTAGTCTCTTTTTTTATGTAATTGTCATTGCATTGTCAGTAACCTGATTATTAACCGGCATAATAATAATACATATATTGTCATATCTTCCCAGCCTACTCTATGGTGTTCCCATGCAAACGTTGAAACAGCAACTCATAAAACGCATATTTTACACTTGACGTGGGGTAATATTTGCTTCTTTTATAATTTGGAAAATATTCCCAGGGAGGTCAATACATTTACTTGATTCGTTATTCTATAGGAACTGAATACCGTTACAGTTAAGTATGTTCAGTATGTTGCACTGAATGCCTTACATATCTGATACTAATACAAGGACTGCCCAATAGGTGGCGATATGAAATATATTCGCCTGTTTTGCATTACGGCCCCCGAAGAAGAAGAACCAGCAGGAGGCCACCACAGACATGGAGGACTTTTCCACAAAGCAGGTTACCGAGAACCTCGACGAACCTCCGAACAGCCGACTGTTCATAGTGACATGTCGGTCCATGTCCGAAGATGTGATCCGAGACACCTTCGCCGTGTTCGGGGACATCCAGGCGGTGTGGGTGGTGAAGGACAAACAGACAAAGGAATCCAAAGGCGTTTCCTATGTGAAGTTCGCCAAGTCCTCCCAGGCCTGCCTGGCGATGGAGGAAATGCACGGCAAAGTCGTGATCGAGGGAACTAAGCCTATAAAGGTAGTCGTTTAAAAGCACTTCCGTGATATATTGCGCAATGGTACTGGCCAAGAAGGTTGCACGTAGTGCACGTATACCCCACACACCTCGCACACCTCCAACTGCAGTGTGCGATAGTCTGCAGTTAACCGAGTTAACGTTCACCCACAGTTTGTTAATACAGAACATAACAGTAAACGCATACGTCGTTTCCCATATGCATTACAATCTTACAGAGACAACGTTTGTATTTGTTTTCCATGGCAAAACGACCTGCAGTCATCCTGACTTGTTTCTTTGTTTAGGTGTTTATTGCCCAGTCCAGGTCATCTGGAAGACACCGGGACGTTGAGGATGAGGAGTTGACCCGAATCTTCGTCATGATCCCTAAAACCTTCACGGAAGATGACCTGAAAGAAACGTTTAAAGTAACTACACGAGCCTGACACCTGTTTCTCTAGGCCTTCAGCATTGAGACGAGATTCCCATTGCTAACATGATACATGATGATGTTTATATCCCCCTGCCTCTCTGTGTCTCTTATTAGGAGTATGGCGATATTGAGTACTGTGTAATCATAAAGAATAAGTTCACTGGAGAAAGCAAAGGTCTGGGCTATGTCAGATACTACAAGCCATCCCAGGCCGCCATGGCCATAGAAAATTGTGACAGAGGTAAGACAGGGTAAAATGTCAATATGTGTATGATTGAACTATGAACTATTGCAGTGACTCTATTAAAATCTGAATTGTGATCAACATAGTTAATCACGAATGGAAATGTTTTTGTCTCGCTTAAAGTTGTGGTAAATGCCATGCAGTGTTAAGCCAGATGGCCCACATTCAGAGATAAATAAATGATGGTTAATGTTGCATGCGTTCATGTTGGCAGGTTACAGGGCCATCTTGGCTGAACCCCGTAGCAAAACAAACTCTGCCGATGGGGAGTACGCAGGGGGAGGAGCCAGGTTTGACCAACACGGTGGCGAGAACATGAACCCCTACCCATTCACCATGGGAGGTAAACACTGCCCTGCTCCTTCTTAATGGTGGGGGTACGACTGTTGTCACATGCTGAATCTCAAGGTTTAGGAGAGTGAAGAACACTACATGTGTTCTTCACATTATGAAAAACACTACATGTCGGGGCTGAGAATCTTTCGGTGTCTCGAGATTCGATTTGGATGATGTGTGTAAGGCTTCCATTTTCACTGTTGGAGACATGCTCAATTCAAAACTGTAGATGCTTCAAAATCAATTCTTGATTCAGTACATAGGGCCAAATTCAGGATCTACTGCAGTCTGTTGTGCACCAAGAAAGTGTATGTAGAACATTGTTATATTTGAAGAACATATATATATATATATATAAATTGACTGCATTAATCTAAACACAAAGGCAAACCAAAGACAATATCATTTTGTCAGTGAAGGTGTCATTTCTCTTTTTTTTCTTGGAAATTGGAAATATATATTTTTTCCTGCAAATGATATACTTTTGTTTGGGGGGGGGGTGGTATATTAAACAGTTTTAAAACCAACACTTCCCCATGCTGTAGCCGACCCTGGCAGCTACCAGATGACCGACTACCGCTCCAGCGACGTCATGACCCGCTGCCTGATGCTGTCGTCCCGGGCGGCGCTCACCCAGGAGCAGGTGTACGCGCTGTTCGACATCATCCCCGGCATGGACTACTGCGAGCTCCAGAGGGACGCCTACGGACTCAGCAAAGGTCGGTCGTCAAAGGGGCTTGATCCTTGGACTCCTGGAGCCCTCGTACTGTCTGTGGATGGGGGGGGGGGGCCTTGACCAGTAGCAAGGTGTTTGATGGGAGAGTCATTGCAATCATTATGGAGTTATTAAGCTGCCAAGCCAAAGTGCTGAAAGACTTGTGTGCTGTCTTCACCTGCTAGCCACGATGCCATGATGTTTCTGCATGACAGCTTAATGGTGGGAAGGTTAATGGTTGCACATGGATTGATTCAGCTGCATGCGTATTATATTACAATGCATGATTGCAATAATTGCATTTAAGCTTTTTTTTTTCTCTCTCTCTCTCTGTGCTCCCAGGTCATGCTGTGATTCGCTACAACAATCTTGGCTCGGCAGTCTATGCCAAGGAGAAACTGAATGGATTTGAGTATCCCCCTGGCAACAGACTGGCCGTGTCCTATATCGATGATGGAGACGATCGCAACAGGTATGCTGGATACGTGCGTTGCTAACCAATTGATGGTGCTGAGGAACTCTTCTCGCTACTTTTTGGTTCCGTGGGGTTGATTCGGTGCCTTTCGCGTTTGTTGTGTGTGTCTCTGTTCCACGTGAAGCCCCGTAGGCAGAATGGCCATGCAGTTTGTAGCTGCTCAGATGATGTCCACACTCTGGAATGGTCCCTCGGGCAGCCAGCTACTGAAAACCGCCACTGTAAGTAACTAATTCACTTTACAGAAAGAAACTTTCCCTTTGTGGGCAGTAACAACAAAGCCAAGGGAATTGACCGTCATGGAGAGTTTTGGAGGATTGGCCATTGTTGAAACCAGCCATGGTGGGAGAGGCCATGTTCCTTTGCAATACACTATGGGGGGCATGGGGGTTATTTCTGCATGGATGCAAGACAACTAAAGGAATCTACACAATAAAGAAGTCAGGAAATTAGCATGGCCCCCGAATAAAACTTTGTGGCCAGAGTAGCAATACAAATGCTAACTAACTTAACACTTTGAGTTGGAAAGAGGAATGGAGCTCTCTCTAGGTGCAAGGAGAATTTATTCTTTTTATACTCTTTTAAATGACCTAGTAACAATGTAAAGAAGGTCATATCATTTGATATGAGGATAACATTTTCTGTGACACGTATCCAGTCGAAACACATGCATTCTTTGATTAACGGCATTCACACTTTTCACATCTTCCCATGTAGTCCTTGTTAAACTGCCCCACCCCTCCAGTCCGGCCATCTTACTCATGAAGCGTCCTTCAATGCAGAACCTCACAGAATTGGTTGAGCGTCATCGGGGGACCTCCAGTAACTGACTTTGCTGCATGGGTCTCTATGTACTTTGAAATGACGATGATGTTTCTCCACTGTGTTTCTCTGCAGAGTTTCCCCGGGGCTCCTGCAGCGCCGCGCATTCAGGCAGACCTCTCTCTGCCCGCCATAAAGAAACTAGCGCCCCCAGACAGCAAGGTGAAGGAGCGCTTGTTTGTCGTTTTCAGCCCCTCCCCTCTGTCTATGGATGTCCTTGAAGATGTCTTTTGGTAAATATCCTTTTCAATGTTTCTTCTTCCTTTAGAGGTTTACAAAGTATACCAACTGCATTATTTTTAATGAATGCTTTAGGATCCACATCATTTCATTGAGGAACATGGTTTCGTTTTGGTCTTGATGCAATAAGCACAAAAAAAGCAGCATCTAGCTTGATACGTCCTAAACAGACAAGATTTCACGATCTCTTCACACAGTCCAGGCAGGTAGCCATGATATTCCAATCCTGTGTGCCATTGCTTTCCTTGTAAATTTTCACACATAGTGTGAGTCAGGACGGCATCTTTCTAAAATGTTCTGTAGCGGTAGCTAGTGGACCCCAGTCGCATCATATTTGGGGTTTTCCTGAGCTCATCACGGATGCAATCATCACTCTCCCTCTGGGCTACACAGTGAATGACAGGCGACTGCTCATTATGCTAATTGCTCATTAAGATAATTGGCAATCTGAAACTGGTATGACTCAATTTACCGCGCTAATAGTCGTGTTTTCTTTCCAACAAACTATCAGCTAGCCAAGAGATGAGACTCAAGTAAAAGTCAGATTTATACATGCATAAGTCATGCATTTTTGTGCAGGCATTAAGGCTTACAAAAGGCTTCGAAGTTTCTGTTCCCCATCCATATTTACAGATGGGCTGCATACCTGTCTGGGGGGCAACCCAAAACCCAACCATTATCTCATTAGGTTTTCATTGCCAGTATTGATTTGTGAAGGTCTGAGAAGGCAAAACACGCGGAATGTGAAACTCTTGTTTAATTTGTTTGCAAAAGTAATTTGGGTAATCTTTCTGAATTAGAATCCCTCTCTGCCTCTCTCTAGTCGATACGGCTCTCTAATTGAGGTTCATTTGGTCCCTGGGAGGAAGGTTGGATACATGAAGTATGCTGACAAACAGGTGAGGCGTTTGCACCACAGCTTAGTAGGAGGGGGTAATCTGTTAGTTTGTTTGGGGGGACTACTACATAGACAGAAAGAAATATGTAACATGCCCCCTTTTTTTATTGGCTTGTAATAAGCCAAGAGAGCAAAAATGAGCACAGAAGTTAATTCTTCACCATCATGTCGAGGGTGAGAGGATGGGAGGACACATGGCATAGCTTTTTATAATGTGCAGGGTGTTCCACAAGGTAAAAAAAACACTTTAGTACCTGTATTTTTGGTATTGTCTGGTAAGCCAACAATTGCCGTCCACCGCCACTAGAGGGCAGTGGTTCTGAAGGCCTCTGAAGTGTGAAACATCCAATGTGTTGCCAGTGTGCGGACGAGGCCATGGCGGCGCTCCACGGCCACATGGTCAACGGCGTGCGGATGAAGGTGATGCTGGCCGACCCGCCTCGAGAGGAGTCCCACAAACGCCCGCGCACCTACTAGCGGAGGGGACGCTCTGCAGCCTCCGAGCCTGAGGTAAGTATCTCAACGCCGGCCGGCCGTCATCGCCGTCGCCGCCGCCTCACCCTCTCTGTCCCGGCACGCTAGCCACTCTGTGCGTCGCGTGGCTGCACCGGGTATTGGCCTGTTTGTAATTCACGGGGCGCTAACGTGCAAATTGGCAACGGTAATGGCGAAACCCCTTCGGCCCCACGTGGGGGAAGCAAATTCTCCGGTGCAGCGACCGCGTTTGGCAACTCATTCATGGCTAATTGAATGAAAGTTTGATGGCCTTGTGATTGAAATACAAGTCATGCTCGTGCAATATATCTTCAATAGCAATTGGCATGAAACTAGTCGGCCTAGTTGAGAAACATTTTGGATAGTGATTGCCTTTTAGCCGGTGGTAATTACAAGTATTGATTTATTTATTTAATATATATTTATTTATTTTCCATTATCATCTTACGGTGGTTTGGCATATGTTCACAATGTCTTTCTTCTATTATTGAGTTGGTTGAATTTCTGTGAGGACCAGGTGTATATGTTGATAACTCTGTAGCTTCTTGTTTCCTAGGAGACTGTTGTCATGACACAATGACACACCTGACCTGACCGACCGACACCTGGACCCTCTCCTGACCCCAGACCCGACCTTTGACCTCTGTCTGACCATTTCCAGTGACCAGTCATGTCATACCTAGGCTGTGACATACCTGTGACCAAAGCCAGCGTTTTTCACACGTTGTGCTCAAAGATTCATGTACTTAAACCTTCTGGTACGACTACAAGGAAACAGTATCTCGACTTACCCCTCTACAACAGTCTTTAATTCTTAACAAATGTCCAGGTCTTGTTAGGGGTGCACAGAACTGCTTATTCAGAAATTACTTAATCTTTATTGAAAAACCACCATTTCAAAAGATTGATTCAAGTTTACAAACCTTGTTTGTAAATGTGTGTTGTATACACTGCAAGGTGTTCTGCCACTTAATGAGATCATTGCGTTCTACAAGTTTTATTCAATTTTAGTTCAGATTAATGTTCAAGTCATTTAGTTTGAAGGTATGTTGTTGCCAAATAAACAGATTTCACCCTAACCTGCATTACCTGTCATCATTTTGAACGTAACAGTCTTGGTTTTCTAGATATACATACTTGAACAGAACCATTCCCATGCAAAGACTTCCAGTATTGATAAAACAGCCACCCACATCAAATATTTAGGTCTGGTCTTGCTGGTCCGTTTAGTGAGACTTGTACAGACAGTTCCCTTACTGATCATGTGACTGCCTTGTTTTCAGGGTGTCCAACTACCCTAGACCAGAAATACCAAAGAAAATGGAAAATTGATCTTGCTAGTCCAAGAGCCAAAGGATAGTCATGTTGACAAGATGTGTATAGAATGGAAACAATGTACACTACAAACTAACAATTCATGGTAACATTTCCCATGATTAGACAAGTCATTGGAAATAAATCCCACACATTGGATGTACAATCTTTATTTCTTGTAGCATGTAAATAAGGACTTATTTACAATGTTGGGCTGGTAAAGTGACATTTGTGATGGTTTCCACTACATGCCAGGGACAATAGTTTAGTTTCCAAAACACCACTAAACAGTTTGTCAAGGGGGGAAAAAAAATCAAAATTGGGATAATTTTCCAAAAATGGGCCGGTTTTGCCTTTAATACTTTTAAGCTTAATTATTTTCAAAAATAAAATTCAAACCAAGTGTGCCAACATTAATTACATCTTTGAAGTGGCTAACCATTTTCTGAGGTGATCCTGCAAAACTCAACAAGTAGTAAAGCACATTCACTCCATAATCCAAGTCACCTTCGTTTGTCTAATTAAAATAAATGAACGCTACCTAGCAAGCAGCAAAAAACACTTGTCAACAACAATTATTTGAAAAGCTGGCTGGCCTTTGTAGACCCAAATCAGTCCGACTTGAAATTAAGCCAAGTTGTGTAATGGGTGGGAGACAGGGGTTAAAGGAGACAAGAGACCAGCTGATGGGAAACAAAGGGGCAGAGACCGGAAATGATGTCATCATATGATCAGGCTTTATTTTAGTCTCTGAATTTAAAAATTACTGGAACATTGTCAAGTGCGAGAGAATGTGGAGGCCCTCAGCACTACCTTCCTGTCTGTCCAACTGAGAATGTGTCTGTACCCGGTCAGTCCAATTGATATCTTCAATTTAGTCAGTACGTCTAGTGATACAATTTGGTCGTTGTGCACCTGTCCCCGTCAAGTCTGTCCATGCGATCGGATCTTCTCGCGCCATCCTCCTGCACCATGCATCCATCTCTTCTTCCCATTGGTCGACCCCCAAACATCTGTCCACACCTGTCCTCTTTCCCTCAGCCGACCCTTTAGTCTTCCAGCCCCAGTGTGTTCAGCTCCTCGTCCAGCTCCTCCAGGTCTTCTCCTGTGAATAGGTTCTCGTCCACGGGCACCTCCTCGTCCTCCTGGCTGCATTCTCCCAGGTCGTCATCGGGCAGCCCGTTGGCCTCTGCTCCTCCACACGCCCCGTTCAGTTGTGTCTCTGTGGCCGTGGGACAGGAGGGAGGGGGACAAAAGTAAGGACTTTTCTATAGACCTTCCAAACTGCATGAATCAACAACCCATTTACATGTGGACCTCTCACTGTTACAATGTGTAACAAAATCCTGTGTGTGAATATGTCAACAGGGGCTTCAGTAAGTGAAGGGCCAACTCCACCAGGAGCATGGACAGTGTTACAGGGTCATTCAATTAGCCTCACCGTCGTCGGGTGCCGTGGGTTTGGTCTTTTGCCTGGTGGTGAAGCGGTCCATGGTTGCCACAGTGATACCAATACTGGTGTCCACCTCAGTAGGAACGAAGCGGGATAGGTCTATGTCCTGGACCTCTGTAGCATTCGCCTTGGAAAGAACGGTTTATCAAAAGGTTTGCTCCAAACAGCCAACATACGCACTGCATGTGGAGTTAGTGATTTTGGATTGCTGTACCACTTTGCACTAAGAATCTGAATATATAACATTACATCCAGGGCAATAGCGATGATTACATTTTGATCCTAACTACTGAAGTCGATAATGTGATAATACTTTTGGTTGAATAGTCCCAAATTTCCCATAAAAAACCCCCTTCATGTGTCTACCATGTGCATTGAATAATTCATTGACATATACATATACAAACTAATCACCATGGCATATTGCGTGTGTATGTTATTACATTCGGTCATAAGATGAACACAATATTGAGATTAATGTGCTGAGGACCATTTGGTCATAAATATGGATTACAGCAACACAGCACCATACGACACCAGAAACAGATTAAACATGAAATCTAACCTGCTGGCAAAGAAAACAAATTTGGAAAACGACACACTGAATAAGCGAGAGGCCTCGTCTTTACCGTGACCTACACACTCGCATACAGCAGTCGTGTGGAGCGCCTGCTGTATGCGAAGGTTGTGTGACCCGCGCTGTGACTACCTGTGCCTCTTCTTCATCGTCTTCTTCCTCTTCATTGTTGGCGTATCGAGTGTCGTCTGCCTCGTCGTCGTCGTCGTCGACCAGCTCGGGGCGGAATTCAAACACTTCACGTCCGCTCACCTGAAACACAAAGACACGGTCGTTACTGAAACGCTCCACTGACGGCGCTCGCTTCTTGGATTAATGATGGACTCCACTGCGTCGTACCCCTAGCGATCTCCCGGCCTTAAAGTCAGCCCTCTTCTTCTCCATGTCCTCCATCGCCCTCTCCACCTGTCCATCAAAGCAAACAACAAATTAATCAAACTCTTTGGTGGTAGGAAACAGCGCATACTCAATCCGCCGTTAGCTTGCAGAGACTTGCTAATGAATGGCCGGAGGGTTTAGTGAGGATACAGATTGTATGTACACAATACACAGCAGCCTCGTTCCAGGAAAACATAGAACAGGGATAAAAGATGGCGTCCATACCTTATCCTGCCTCTTCCTTTTTTTCCAGGCCAGGAACGTTTCCAAGGTGATGCGAGTGACATTAGGACCCAGAGCAGCACGCTAGGAGAGATCACATTTGAAAAAGGACCACAATTACATTAATTGTATAGTTATTACCCAACAACATTCACCGACGACTTGGCTTTTTTTTTACACTGAAAGCTACAAACAAGCACTGTCCAGATTTAGATATAGATAGCTATACTTTATTGTGTATAGCTTTGTTGTGTTGTTATGACCAGTTATTAGCTGTTATTGTACAGTGTAATGGCATGTGGCAGGAAGGATTTCCTGTATCTGTCCCTGTGAGAGAAGGTGCTCCGCTGTCTGACCACAGTGTGATGGAGAGGGTGCTGATCATTGTCAATGATGGATACGTTTTTTCAGTGTTCTCCTCTCCACCACAGACTCAAAAGACTCCAGCCTGAGACCTAGCACAGAGCCAGCCTTCTTGATGATTTTATCAAGTCTTTTGGTGTCACTGGCTCTGGTGCTGCTGCCCCAACACACAGCAGCAAAGAAAATTGCGTTACCTCGTTCTCAATCAGCTCCTCCAACGAGATTTTCTCCTCCTCCTTCTCATCCTTCTTCTTGTCCTTCTTGAGCACGAAGCCGGCCGGCAGAGCGTGCCGGTACATACAGCCGTCGCCTCCTGGACACACCCAGAACCAGCCGTACTTGTTGCCTTCTATGGCATCCAGGAAGTGCTTGCAAACCTGCGGAGGAATAGGTTTTGAAAAAAATGGAAGGGACTCTTTTTAAAAACAAGTAAACAATGGGTTACATCCTACTGCTTGAACTTTGGTGTTTGCAATAAAAGGATGAATCTTGTGATTTCTTGTCATCCAGTCATACTAGACCTGAAGAGAATTACTCTTTTTTTTTTTTTTTTACTCTTTTATATTTTAACTTTTTTTCATGTTTACCTGATAGGTAAACATGTATGCCTCATGTCAATGCACACATTTTGGAGAGGGAATTAAACACTATGCATGGGGTGCATGTACGGTGTATATGAGGGACGACTGGCTGTGGTATTTTACTGAGGGTTGTGCGAGTCTGCCTGTTTGCATGTCCTTGCACAGACTTGTGAAGGGAATTCAACATGGCACCTGGACCCTTAATCACACCGAGTGTTACTGCGCGTCCCGTCTGAAGCTTGGCTTCCTCCACATCGCACCTTCCAGGTTGCTCAGGCCCCTCCATCCCTTTCCATCTGGCTCTCTGAAACCTGCTCCCCCCCAGCTCTGGTTCATCAGGCCAATCAATCACTACAGCATGCTGTGCTAAATACGTGCCAGGCGACCTCGAACCTCCAGAAAGAGGCAGAACCCTTAGTGGCCCGTGATGGTTCCTCCTACTGGCGCTGAATGCCGCGTGGCCCCGCCCCCCTCCGAGCCCACTTACGATCTGCGTCTTGGCCTTCTTCTTCTCGGCCTCCCCGTGCTTTTTGTTGACCACCTCCTCCAGTTTGCTCTCATCCCAGTTGTCCATGGTGTCTTAAAGAGAGAGCAGACCAAAAGGATCAACCCGCTGAGTCCGATGTTACCACCAGAGAAGGACCCGGGGGGGCGGGACCGGGTCGGACCCGGCACAGACCTTTCTCGAGGTCGTCGTCCCGCTCGTCCACGTAGAGACTCCTCTTCTCACACTTCCTCTCCAGTGTGAGGTCGTGGCTGAACTTGCATTTGTCCCCCTTGGTGCACTGGCCCTGCTTGAAGAACGCACACAGCACCGACTTGGGGTCCACACCTGCGGAGAGCAACGCGGTGAGCATCTCCTCGCCTCTCTCCGGCAACGCGTTGTCAACAGCATTTTACCTCAGACATTTACATTTGAATTGTCATGTTTGAGGAGGATGCCGTGATGGTGGCATGAGGCCGCAGTACGTGCGTGCAGATTTCTGTGGGCAAAGTGCCCTTCTGTAGCAGAATGACAACGGTTTACGTTGTTGACGACAGGGTTGGGCAATCGCCTCGATTTTCACCTTCATGGTGATTCTAGATTGCCTATAAACCATCTGACCGCCAGAGAGTGGTGGGGTGGGGGTTACATCAAGTGCAAGCAATACAGTGACATGAACAAACACTCAGAAAGGAGAGAGAAAGTGCCAATGTCTGTCTCAGATCAACGCTACCTTTTGAAGGTCAATATCACAGCAGCATGTTCCTGCTTTAACATGATCTTATCTTTATTATCTACAGCCTGTACATGACGTTAACTACTCTAATGGCGTGCAGAGCGAAGTTTTGGTGAGTAGCAGGCATGTGGAGATGTGGGGAGTCAGATCCATGGAAGAGACGGTGAACGAGTTTGGAAATGTACTCATTCATTCAGTCACTTAACGGGCTAATCGAGGGGTGCATTTGACTCCACCAGAAACATCTAAGCGCACAGTAAGGTGCAGATTCTAGAGATATTTCTACACTGTATCTACAGAGTGCTTATGTAGACTCCATCTAAACGTAGCTCTCTGCCTCCTGTCGATTATTTCACCATTCACTGAACATTGCATGGAAAACATAAAAAAAAAAGTAAAAAACCTTCACAACTCAACAATACGACTGTTTGTTGCTTGCTATAATTAAGAGAGCAGACCAAAAATCCAGGCAAATGAACATATTATTTGCAATTACTTTTAAGACGCGTTTGTCTGCAAAACACCAGAGTATTAACTCTTCTTTGTAAAAGTAGTAGCTCTTCCTCGTCTGTTCATGCTGCTTTCATGTTTCAGCACATGTACACATTTGGCAAAGCAGGACATTGAAGATATCGGAGGTTTTGCAGTCAAACGCGTCTTAAAAATAATATGTTGAAAGAGTGCTTTTTCAGACAGAGTCTGTGTTTATGGAGTAAGTTTTGATAGTAAGTTCATGAAAATCACCCTAATATTGGCATAGGAAAAACTAATTGTCGATCATCCTGTCATTTCCCATTATACGACCCAATCGCAAATTGTCACAAGCCTAGCACAAAAGAGACATTAATCACATTATACCATAACCTTGCCTTTACATCTGCAAAGCACGTTGTCACTTTGTTTGTGGAGTGGTCAGACAGAGAGGTTCGCTTGTATTCAGAGTACATGACTGTTACCTTTGCTGACTTTCTGGGCAGCGACCACAGGCTTGAAGAGCTCGTTCAGTTCATCCAGCTCTTTTTTCTTGTCGGCCTTCTTACTGCCTTTGTCTCCTTCGGGCTGTTAGACACACACAAACATTTCAATATTGAATTTTACACAACTTAGCTCATCATCAACAGACAAGTCAACAGATCTACCACTATGGACTTTTGGCAGTTTACGTTAATCTGCACAAATATACTGCAAATGTGTTGAGCCCAGGCGTCTTGTAAAACTAAAAGGGTACTGGACTCACCAATCGGGCGCCTTGTGGTCCAGATTTAACCTGCTGTGTGACATTCTTGATGAACTTCTGCTGTTTGGCACCCTTCTTGTTTTTTAAACCGAATGTCTTGTCCTGGAAAACAACAAAAGTCAGGACGTTAGAACGAGACAAGAGACATATTTAACCATCATTTGGTGTGATTCTTGGAGGAATGCATCAAAGTGATCCAATAACATATGCAACATGATCTTAACAGAATTGCTATTATTATTAAATATATCGTCTCAACAGGCCTATAGGCTGCATGGTGAAGTGACAATGCGAAGACCGCCCCCTCCATTTTGGAAGTACTGGAATGTTAGTTATGTTATTAGCAGTAATAATCATTCAAATGATGTATTCATTATTGGAAGACTGTTGTGTTTCAAACCAAAGCATTTATCATACTGGCAAAACAAAGTTGTCTTCATTAGCTTAGGTTACAGTTATATTTACAGTAGGTTACTAGGTTACAGTAGCCCGGGAACCGCAGAAATCTGCAAGCTGCTATTTTATTTGCTCTTGCATATGCATCTGGCCCCCTTCAGACAGATTTGTAGCAGACCTGGCATAGGTCAGGCCAACCTCAACCGTTTATCTAACATGGGGAGGGTTTGATATGATGACTGTACAGAGGAGCGCCATATGGAATCCCCATTGAGGCATTTTCATGAATGTTGCCACTGATGTGTCACATATTGTGATGCTCTAACCGCCCTTGGAAATAGAAAATGAGCTTAGAGGTTCCCGAGGTTCCTTGCATGCATTTGCACATTGGCCTGGCGGTGTAGGGCTAAGGCTATGGTATAAATTTATGTTTATTTTGGGTTTTGTAGTACTACAACTCTCGTCCTCTAAAAATGGCGTGTGTGGGCAACAAAACACCCATCATGCATTCTGATGTACAAGCAGTATTTGGTGCCTAGTGCGGAGCTTGACTCTACAATATGTTTCATATCTACAGGTGTCTTGACCGAGAATGGTCATTGATATGATACCTCTCTGATACGAGCTACAATAATATAGATATGTTTTATTCCATATCAAATAGTTTTGTCAGGGATTCATCTTATACACACACGTACCCAATGCTTTGCCTTGCCTCTGTTCAATCCCACTTATGAGTTGTCAAGTTTACTTCAGGGTACACGTATAGTTTTGTGAGCCGTTTTTAAATAGCAGTGTTGGTGACCGTCAGAGCCGAGTGCTTGTGTATGTCACGTACCAGGTATGGCTAAAGTTCAATCTGATCGACACATAACTTAAGATCCAACTATCACGATAATCACAACCAGCAACCGTGAAAAGTTTGGAAGCGTCGTCGGTTGACGTTCAGCGTCGACGCCGACACCAAAGTAACGGTAAAGATTGCCATGATTCTACAATGACATTCGGTCATGGATTTTAATTCAAGATTCATTTTGTGTTGATATCGGCGCTGACCAAAACTAGAAGGGCCTAGGAAGCCACCTGGAGCCAACTGGCCCATCTGTTTCTAGTTCCCTGGCCTATAGAGCAATATCAAACTTAACAAGAGCAAAACAGTGTCGTTAACTCGCTAAATGCACCTTCACCGGTGTAGGAGAACGTAGTGAAGCAGTATAATACATGACTTGGCCCTACTAGCAACCAGGCCGGCGTTCAGAGGAAGCTGAACAAGCTAACTGCTAACGATACCTCAAGGTACTACCGAGTGGAACATGTCCGGACAACTAGGAGGGCTTTCACATCGTAACACGGAATACTACCGAGCGATGAGCAGAGACATTTATAAGACATTTGAAGAATGGGCAGGTGGCAGTTAAAAACATGTGCAGTGTATCCCTTAGCTCTAATGTAGCCCATGTAGAGCCAGTTAGCTTCAACCCGTCCTGGACCCAGGACGGCTAGCAGCAACGTGCTACAGTGGGATTTACCTCAATTATCTTTTCCTTTTTCTTCTCTTGGGTCTTTTTATTCGCCGCGGCTGGGGCGGGTTTCTTTGGGGGCATGGTTGACAAAGGTGTTGACTAAAAGGTAAGCTATGTATAATATTTAATCAATGTGTTGTTTTTGCTGTGAAGCCAGCTCCACTCGGCAGGGCCAATTCGCTAGCACCACTCGTACGGCACCGCCGAGGCCACATGTGACTGAGAGCGCCGAGCCTGCTGTTGTGTGACGTCACCACGTTTTTACTGCTGCGACGCGCGAGTGAAACGAGTACATGCCATGAACCGCGTGAGATTATTGTAACATAACCTATACACTGGAACGATAGAAGACCGAGACGTCTCATTATGGAGACCCTTTTCACCCGATTCATCTCCCAACGGAATCGTTATCTTTGCTGAGATAATTAGCAACCCAACTGTGTGTTTTTTTGTTGCAGTTGAATTGATTGTCCACCAGATCGCACTAACTGCAAGTGGAGCTGACGAAAGCTCATTAGACGGTTTGGGCAATCTTTATTAGGCCTACTCCAGATATACTGGTAATGGCTATATGGTATAATGCACATTGCTGGAAATTACTATATTAGTAATACAAATAATAACACATGAATAATAATACGTTATTATAAAATGCTAATTAGAACATAGCAATGTATAACAATTAATACATAGGTATGTATTATTATGACCAATATCCCTAATAATAAAGATGATAATACTAATAACGATGGTGATTATAATTATAATAATCAAACTGATCACAATGACCAAAATAGCCACAGTGATACATTATCTTTATTATACATGTAAGCGTAAACATAATTATGTACACACTCCATATACAAATATCAATATGTGCCTGGATTATATATGGTTTGACTGCGGTCTGGATAAAAACACCTTGTCGTGCTTCAATTTGTCATGAACTGTTGAACGTGTGTGTGGCAGAGTAACCCCTGCAGCTCAGCAGAACACAAAATGGGTGCGACGCCTGTCTCTATTGGGTGTTCACTTGCACTCACTTGACTTCAGTATAAATTTGCGGTAATGAGCCTTGATTCTAAGGGCAATGGACAGCAGTTACTCGCTTCATAACAAAAATATCGCTGTCATTGTCATTCCTGAAATGTTCCCCCTAAGTAGTGATATCATTAAGGGTGCTAAAAGTATTAATGCTACCTAGCTGTCTGTTTAATTTTCATGTTGCATTTGACATATTGTGACATATTTGTCATGCATAGCACCCACGGCCTAACCTTGCTGCTTTTCTGTTTGGACTTTGTGTCCATAGCAACCTCACTTCTGGATGACTGTAGACAATGTTTAAAAACTATAAAAAGGGTTGCTGTTGCCAAGTGAGAGAAAAAAATAACTTTTTGGCTGTCTCTGTCTAACGTCTACTCTCCATTCTTTTACTTGTACACTTCACTTGTGCGTGTGCGTGTGCGTGTGCGTGTGTGTGTGTGTGTGTGTGTGTGTGTGTGTGTGTGTGTGTGTTTGTGTTTGTGTGTGTGCGTGCGTGCGTGTGTGTGTGTGTGTGTGTGTGCGTGTGTGTTTGTAAGTGTGCATGCCTGTGTGTCTGTGTGTGTGCCTGTGTGTGTGTATGTATATATATGTGTGTGTGTGTGTGTGTGTGTGTGTGTGTGTGTGTGTGTGTGTGTGTGTGTGAGAATGTGTGAGAGTGTGCATTTGTGTGTGTGTGTGTGTGTGTGTGTACATGACTGTGTTTGCGTGTGTGAGAG
>JAOPUI010000038.1:15203328-15220508 GCA_027123135.1 Urophycis floridana
TCTTGCTCTGGGACACCTCGACGATAGAATGAACTAAGTGGAGACATTGATACCAATACATCATACATGTTTATTTAAATATATTTAGACTAACAAAAGTATTTTAAAAAAGGGGGGGGGGGGCTACAGGTGACATTTCACCTGACTTAATTCATCGGACATACATATTTGCACTTTATGTATAAGACTTGATATCTAACTAATCGCGATGGCGCTCTATATGACTGATTATGTGATCATTTAGCAAACATTGTGCGGTGTTTAGTTCTACACGGACATTATTTTGCTGTAATTTACTCCACTCGGTGCAGCAACGAGCTCGTGAGTAGTACTCGAACGCACCTCGAGCTGGTCGATCCATCCTCTGCAGGAAAAGAGCCTCGTTGTGAAAACCAGGACATCTCCTCTCGGCAGGCTGTCAGGGAAAACACAGGCAGCTTTGGGAGACGGAGGGGTGGAGTACAGGAAGCCGTTGTCACCGAATATCTGAACATGGGCGCTAATTAATCACTATAGTTTACGGATTTTCGCTTCAAACCAACCATCGCACAGATTTGGAAGATAATTTTCCCGAAGTGGTGATTGAATCGAGGAGCAAGATGTCTCGGGGAGTGATTCAACCGAGCCAGCAGAAGCTGGCCGAAAAACTCACCATCCTCAACGACAGAGGCATCGGGATGTTGACCCGAGTTTACAATATTAAAAAGGTTAGGACAGTCAGTCTCGGCTGCTTCTACATTTTACCGATTTATTACGTGATTTATTACGTTACACCCCAAACACAGATGTACACTGTACAGCATGTAACCTACCAGTCCGGATAAATACTCTGCTGCTTGCCTTAGACATACATGTTAGCTCACTAGGCAACATTTTTGCATTTATCTCAATGTGTAAGTTTAGTAGAATAGGAACGGTTTGAAACACTTGATCAGTCTTATCACATCTCTGGCATTCCGCAGTGAAACTGTTGGCCCAGTTAGCTTGCGGTATACAGTGGTTTCAGGGAGGAATGCTAATTGACCATCCCGGTTACAGTAGTTCAGCATATACAAGCTATTTTTGATCAAAAGCAATGAAATAATGTAGTCAGTTAACAAACAATAATCGCAATTATTGTTTGTTTCAAGGATTTCAAGGATACTGAATTAAACCGAAAGTCAAGGCCCTCTGGCAGGCTGGTGTTCCCTAGAAATGGCGACTGCTAGCTAAGCTAACGTAGCGTCGGGCGTCGTCTCGGGGCTCTACGGACCCGTCCTGCTTGATATTGTCCGATTTAGTGCAGGATTTCTACCGATCGCCGGCAATGTTAACATGGTTGGCGACCTTGCTTTGACTATAAACTGCAACTATAAATCGTGGGGATATAGTGCAGATCATTTGTATGTGCAGCAATAGTTGGCATATGAATCATGGTCTTTATTTGACAGGCGGGATGTGATGCCCTACTTAGCTGGGCTCTGTGAACAGCGCTGCCTGCATTTAAATACTGGTCTGTAGTTTGAATTCCAGGCACATATTGGGATATGCATCCGTTTTTAAAACGATAGGCCAAATACCCCCGATTCAAAGGGCATTTTATGAAGGGTGCAACAGTGAGCTAATGTGTGAATGAGCTTTTGTTTACTAAATAGACTACTTAGAAACGAGTGTAGCATATATGCACAAAGGGTACCGGTCAATGTCTGAAAGCCCATACTGTTCTGTGTCAATTTGAATATTGTGGCAGTATACTGTTCACCATTTAAAACAGTCAGCATGAGGTTGTAGATAGTCACTTAGTTCCATACTTTGTATACTCGTTATGCTCTTCCTTGGTTTCTTCCATCCTTCCTTTGCTTATGGCTGTATACCATCACCATCCCATCGTATCCTTCCATGGTCAGGCCTTTTAATGTCTGCCCTTGAGCTGTTTTTTTACTTCTAAAAAAGAGTCATATCAAAGTAAAAATAATCTGGCCTGATTGGGAGAGCTTTAATTGCTCTTTCTGGTTTCCATTATCAGCAATGATTTCAATCTCAAGCTTGATTTTTCTGCTCTATTATCATATTAGCTCAGCCATGATTGACTGATAGATGGAGCTGACCTAGATTTCATCAAATGCTGAATATCTCGGCTGTTACAAAAATGTGTAAAGTTATCGAATAATAATAATAAGTGTATTCTAATTCAGTTCAGTTATCGTCAACTCCGAAAACACAAATTAGGATAAATGTGAGTCTATAAAATTAAATGTATTCAAATTAATAATAAATCGATGAATATTGATTGAATTCATATTATATGAATTGATACTAAATTAATTGATGCAATACATTAATTGTATGTCGTAATGAAATAGCATAATGGAATAACTTTGTAATTGCTAATGATAATTGCTTTGCATGTGTAGTGCAGCAGACCCCTATTGTAATGATTGTAATGAACTATTATCACTAACTTTCACCAGTGAGTTGTTATGTTATCTTAGGAGATAAAACAAAGTGATAAGTGACATTTATTAGTCAAAGGAGCTCAGTATTTGTTTCCCTTTCGTTGCCGCTGGCCCATTAAAAGATTTATAAAAGTATTTACCTTCATTCCTTCACAACCAGTGTGCAAGGCACTGATTATGTATGCTAGTTGGATAGTTATGACTTAATTCTTGAGTCACTTCACCAAATCTAGACTTATTTGTGACTTAATGATGAGTTACTTTCATGAGCTATAGGTCAAGATAAACAAAAATATGTTGTCTACTGTTCATTTGTCATTATTTGGGTTATATTAACCTTTACCTGGCATTTTACATCAAACTGATTAGCTTCTGCTTATTGTCTAATATATAGCATACCCTTTCCCTTAACCTTCAACACTCATTGAGCTGGCCATGTGTTTAAATTAAGCATTTCAGCAATTCAGCATAACAATCCACATAACAGTAATGCAACATGAATGATATTATAAAAATGATGCAGAACAAAATTATTCGAATCGTGTCTTGAGAGACGAGATGATGGCTCATTTCCTATTAAACTGAAATGTCTTTCAGTTGCATGCAACCATGCACTAATATCACAATTACAAATAATATGTATTGCATATGGCTAATATTAGAAGTGCTATTATTGTTTTTCCATTGCTTATAAAATCAATTTTTAAAGGATCAATACAGATCCTTCCTAATGTTGCTTGCACATTAATATCCTTTTTCTCTTGGTATGCTATTGGCATTTCATTGTTGGACTATGCAGACTGAAGGACATAGCCAGAGATACAAAGGCATCTTCGCATTGAGACACAAAGCATAAAATTGCATATATAGCGATAGTTTTTCATCAGTTTTTTTCATCATAGTGCAATCTGGAAGGTCTGTGAGGTTAACGTGACAGTTTACAGTACATAGCTTTCGTACATGCCTACAGAGTCAGCCCTATTCTCGGTAAATGAGAAACCCATTTAAAGACATTTGAGAAAACACCAAAACATAAGATGCAGAGGTGGCCCCATTTCTGAAGCACACATGATTGCTGTTTAAAACCTGTTCCTGTTTTTGATTGGGTCAAAAGAGTGCCATGTTAATGTGGGGTTACTTACAACAATACAAGTGTGTGACATCACAGAGCCCCAATCAGGAGCCAATCAGAAGGGGTCTAGGGGGGACATACGCAAATGTGTTTTACAGTGGTCACACATTCAGACACGCGCATATATGCAAATTGTTCACACAGTGATAACTGCTCATTGTTATTATTTTTGGGTCTTGATGAAAGTAGGTCTTAAGGCCAGACCAATGAACAACAATCTTTAGCAGTCAACCACTACCTGGTTGTTTTATTAATAACCCATCTCTCTGTTTACTGTAGATACAGTTTGATCAAGGATGTTGTGTATTAGTTTGACTTGATTGTTTAATATTGGAACAGTAGGGCTAGCACACTTCATATGCAAGACTTTAACCAAACTACACTACAATTCAACAGACTTATTATAAAAGTATAATGGTACATCATACATTTGCCTCAAATTGACCTGATCTTGCAGTTTTGTGTTACAAATCTGAACCAGGTAGCTAGATTTGCTTTCACTTTTCCCATCACATATACACTGCTGAAAGGCTAAGCATTCTAAATAGCAGTGAGGAGAATAGCAGTTACTAAGCAACAGCCATAGATAATAGTTGTTCTTCCTGGGCCTGCAGGGATTGGTGTTGCAGTTATGGGCACGTTAAACAAGTTTTTATGGAGAATATATGCCAGTTAAAATTTACTAAAGTTATTTTTCATTCTCAAATATAAACCAAAAACTTGAATTTGAAAAATCCATAGGGATGCTTGTAATGCACACGACCACATGTGTTTCAGGGTAGATTGTGTAAATGACAGAGCATGTGGAGTTTCTTTAAATGCACAGATTTGTGGAATGTCATCAATGAGTGCAGCTGTTAAAATACCTGTCTGTCTGTCTGTGTGTGTGTTTGTGCGCGCGTGTGCGTGTGTGTGTGTATGTCTGTGTGTGTATATGTACTAAAAGGCTAGCGGTTTGTCTAGGCAGGCTCGTTGTTTTGATTTCTTCTCTTCTTCTCTCCGTTCCAATGCTTTCCCCTTCTCCTATGCAGCAAGGACAAGTTTGGAAGGTTTGCAAAGTTTATCACCTTCCACTGATAAACCCCGCCCCCTCTTTCCATAACCTCTCCACCTCACCTCCCTCCTCCACACACTCCTCCTCAAGTCCTCCTGGATACCTTGACGGGTCTGTTCTCCTTCTCCTTTGTGGCTCCTCTTCACTTCCCAGCCCGGGACACCAAAAGCAGGCCTTAACCTCGGTCCCTGTTGGATTGAACAGTGCTCATTGGATGCAGAAGATTTCAATCATTAGTCGTTTAGTCTTTTAGTCTTCATTTAGTCTTTAGTCAGTGGAACAGTAGAGGCTATTCGCTTCCATTATTTGCTTTCAACGGAAGTATAAATCATAATATTAATATATACGATTATGCTGAACAATATTATCAAGGCAAAGCCTATTTATTTTTGTTGTTTTGGTAAGGTAAAGCAGATTCAGATTCATGTTAACCCTAGCATAAATTCACTCCTTTGCCTGCCTGGATTAAGTTTAAATAGATCTATGGCAGCTGGTTGAAAAATAGCATATGTATATACAGTGTGAATACGCATTTGCATTAGGAATTTCTGTAATGCTTTCAGTGATTTGACTAGCTCCATCTTCATCACAATTTGTGGGCAATACTGTAACAATACAGTATTGCACTTTTTTGTCTTAATAGGGAATTTATTTGGATTCATTTATTATTTAAGAAATCTAAAGGTCTATCAAAGGACAATTTGTTCCAAACCAACAACTGTATGATCAGCACTAGAACCTTTTGTAAAATGGTCTTCTTTCATTTGGTTAATCTAATTGGACGCGTCAAAAAAAACAAGGTGACACATCTAAAAGTTGACCCGGGCATTTTGGGCATTTCGCTAACCCTGTCTGTGCCAGACTGGAATGAAGAGAACGATGGTGGAGCCAAGTAGCAGGTCTGTTGTGGTATCCAGGATGGACGCTCCCCCCTCCCTCCCCTCCAGCTTGTTCTCAACTTATCCCCATGTACCATCCCACCATCCGCAGCCTCCCTCCTTCTCTCCATCCATTCGCTACCCAGACCCCTACCCAAGCTAGTAAGCCTTTAGCTATCACCACTAATGGACTGACATGGTTGATAGCAATTAGCAGTGCATGGCTAGGAGCCCAGTTATAGGGATAGTTGGCTCACAAGCTAATCATCTGAATTACTAACTTCTGTATATTGGTTCTCAAACGCATACATGGACGATGTTTGTATTTTCCCAACAGTTTCCAAAGGCAAGTCTCTGGGTAATCATGTTAGTGTTGATGTTAGTACTAGGACACCGATGTAGCCTTGTTGTAGGGAAGTGATTCCCTGTGCTTTAAATCCCCGCTAGCCAGAACAAGTGCCTGGTTTCCCATAGCTTTTGGTTTAAGCTCGTCTAAAAAGCAGACTAATAATGTTCACTCACTTGGCATTAAAAGGCCACTGGAGGTTTGGGTGTAAGTGAATTTGCACAGAATGGGAATAACGAAACAAATGAGACTTGATGTCCAGCCTTTGTTATTGTTGGGGTTACATTTATGTAATTTGCTACTTGTGTAATATTACCAGGTCCTTCTGTTTCACCTGTCATAGCTGATCTGCTCCTTATTATCACCTGTATGGTTTAGCATGCTGTGTAATGCTTAGGCTTTGTGTTTGGAAGGTTTGGTTGTGAAATTATCCCTGGCTAGAGGCACACTTGCCACATAGGCTAGCCCATCCCATATTTTACATCACTTGAATAGTTTCCATTAAATATGCACTATTTGCATCCCTGTTTTAGGTGCAGTGGATTTGGTTGAGTAAAACACATGCAAAGTCCCCCCTGATGCATGACAGTATTTCTCCCAGTTAACAGTATTTCAACAGTTACAAATTCTAGTTTACTATTCTTTAAATGACATCACCCCTTCAGCTAGCATGGATAACTGTTTTGTGGTTTCATGTGGTACTAGTTGGATTAAAGCATCATACAAGCTGAAAACAGTCTGTGGTTGTAGAGATGTTTGGGACTTGAGATGTGTTACTGCATTGTCAGATGAGTGGAAGCATTATTCGGTAATGTTGATTTATAATGTGGCTGTAATTGTGTTACCTGGTTGACACCGTGTCACTCGTTTTCATCAGTCTCATGAGAGTAAATTGTAACCAATATGCATGTTGAATCCTTAGAATTGGGTATTCACCTCCAAGGTTTGACTTTTTGGTGACTATATTTAGGATTCTGTTCCAATGCGGGCCACCGCTAATGTTTACGTTATCACTTGGTTATGGGACATTGCATGGACTACATCCTCCTCGCCATTCACTACTACTTTACCCATAATGCATGAGTGCCATTGCTTTTTGTCAGCATCAGATTGAGTCAGGCGCACATAGTGGGTACTGGGTAGTGGCAGAGAAACGCAACTAACCGCAGGAGCGATGAACTCCATAACACAACTCATCGCACATTCATTGATTAACACATACTTTATACTTCATTCAAACAGCCACAGTTTGCTCAGTGCAATCGTAAAATATTATTTGGCGAGGAGCTAAGTTCTGTCTCTCTCTACCTACTATATGTTGGTGATTTTTTTTTACAGTCTGCCTTCTGTGCAGTGATGCCAAACAATATATAAGCTTGGGATTTAAACATTGTCAATTGTTCTTTTTTGAGTGTCAAAATGTTTGCATGTGCGTTTGTTTTCCTGTGTTGCATCGGCTTTAGTCTGGAACTTCACCACATTTCAGCATTTCACTTCCCCAAGCTATCTTCTGCTCCTAGGGCGATCGCTAGGATAATTCTGCTCTCACTAAATATAGTGAATGTATATTTGGTGCTTACCACTTCATTTGTTGTGCCTAAGTCATTGTAAAAGAGACCGACAGCTGAGGTGGATATTTCCTGATTCATAAAGTAAAAGTCCTGCAATAAAATGTATTTTTACATAGTTGACTCCAAATAATAGGGAGGACTTTTACTTTCTGAACCTGGATATTCAACCACAGAGAGAGCGAGAGAGTGCAAGAGAGCGAGAGAGAGAGAGACAGAATAGTAGACCTTGCTGATGCCTCAGCAGAAGTGTATTGACATGTCGTTGTTGTTTTTCTTTATGGTTTTCCTTCCCTCCTCCTCTCCTCCTCGTCTTTCCTCTCCTCCTCCGTCCTCCTCCTAGGCGTGCGGGGACCCCAAGGCTAAACCGTCTTATCTGGTTGATAAGAACCTGGAGTCAGCGGTTAAATTCATTGTCAGGAAGTTCCCTGCTGTGGAAACCAGAAACAATAACGTAAGGATGCCTTTCACATTTACAAGTGCATGTATATGGGGATATGCTGTGGGTGTGTGTGTGACGGGGTGTGTGGGCGTGTGTGTGTGGGTGGGTGGGTAAGTGTGTGTGCGCGCGCTCATGCGCTACATGTGTGAGGGTCTCATTTGAGTTTCTGTTCTACAAACATGAATGCCAATGCACCATCAACAGTGTTTTAGAAATAATTGACGGTCGTATTTGTGGGCCCAACAAATGGTGTATTACCATTAATTAAGAAATGTGTTTGGGTGATGTTCGTTTTGGTGAAATGGTTGTCAAATGCCACCTGCTTCAATCCAGACCCATTATCATTCAATACAAAATGGTAGTAATTGTGTGTAAATACTGTCGTTTAGCATTAACCGTGTCCTTGGCTCTTAGCTTTTGTGTCAAACTGTCATTAAGCTAATCGCCGCGCGCGTGTGTGTGTGTGTGTGCGTGCGTGTATGCATATGCGTGTGTGTGTGTGTGTGTGCATGTGTATAGCTGTGTCAAGCTTACGGCTTTGTTCAGTGCTGAAATTGTCTCTTACGTTGTTTTTATGCTTTGTTTCTGTGTTTGTGTGTTTTGTTTTGCATGCTAAACTTGGCTTATTCCGGACTTGTGCTTTTTGGTAAGTTTTTTTGTATCCCAGTTCACTTAAATTAATTTTGCAGTACTGTAATTTTTTTTATCCGTATATTGTAATTATAAAGTATTATTTGCTTTGCTCTGCCGTTTTATTTTGCACTTTCTTGCAGCGATGTTTGCTTTCTCTCCATACACTGAATGAACTGCTGACGTGGTTGACAGCCAGCTGGCTGGCTGGGCCACCGATTGGGCTGGCTGCATAAAGCCTGCTGTCTGCACCGCAGAGCTTACTGTTCTACTGTCGCCACTAAAAAAGCTGGTTCAGATTTGATTAATGTGCACCGTCCTTTTTGAGTGCTGCAACACTAGAACGTCCGTTTTCTGGGAGTAGCAGTGTTACCTAAAATATGAAGAAGAATTGTAATCCTATAGTTTGCACCCATACAATCAATTAGCAAATACGTAAATAAACGTATACAGAGCATAACATAAAACACAGAAAACATATACATATATGTTACATGTATATGTAGCCTACATATAATTGACAAAATGTAGACACAAAATGTCTTACAAAGCAAAATGTCTTACATGCAATAGCCAACAATGTTCTTCTGTGAGGCTCCTTGGGTGTTTGGCATTTTTACAACTCTTCCTCATAAGATTGGTAAAGTTTGTCGTCTTCAGAATAACAACAAACTTTACCATTTAGAGTTCAATTAGGTTGACACGAAGCCCTATGCACTGTTCTTGGCTGTTAATGGCGAGCTCTTAGCCCCAACCGGCTGGCCAATGCTGCTCTATACTGTATGTAGAGCGCAGTAGTGGTCAGTGACAGAAGAAGAGATGTCAAATCCTCACCATTCACCTACATTAGTTCATCATGTGACCAATTAAGTGATTTTTTTTTTTTTACCAATCACTCACTGCCATTTTAAAGTCTGAAAGACGACCGGGGCACAAAACCTCACATAGTGAATGCAGAGCAAGAGCAAGGGACAGCAACACAGCTCTGTATATGTTTTCCTTGTGATTAATTGGTTCCGGTTGGGGGTACTTTTCTTGTTGTAGCCTTAAAGAGCAAGCGAACCCAAAACCATTTGTTTTGTTGCTTTAAGCGTGGTGATATTTATTGTATTATCATCAACATCGTAGTCTATGCCGCTGTATCACTGTTACTGAAATATGACCGTAATTTAGAGGAAACAGGAGTAAAATCCTATGTTTTCTGCCAGTGTCCCCAAAACAGTATAATGTTGTGCTCTGCTGCGAATGCAGGCAACAGTGTTTTCACAACGTCAAAGTTCTGTCAGTATACTCTTCAACGTCCAACGTGTGTGTGTGTCTGTGTCTGTGGTTGTCTGTGGTTGTCTGTGGTTGTGTGTGGTTGTGTGTGGTTGTGTGTGGTTGTGTGTGTGTGCGTGTGGAGAGCTCCGTCTGGGCAGCGGTTGACCGTGGCGTCCGACTGAGGGCTGAGCCTCTCGGACACTTGACACTGTAACGTCATGGCGTGGAAGTGTGGAGATTGTTCTGGTTGAGTTGGATGACCGCGCCTGAGAGAGTGGCCAGCGCTTCCCCGACGCCCGTCTCATAGCGCTGCCGTGACTGCGGGGCGCTCTGGGGGAGCAACGGGTCATTCTGATGTCCTCCAAGTGAGGGTTCAGCTTCTCAGTGTAACCTCGTAACCTCGTAACTTCCCCCCCCTTGAACGCTCAGGACACAAAACACATTGTTGTCAAACTCATAGCGTTTGAATGGCAGCGGGATCACTTGCTCTTTAAGGACTCTTACCTCTGGGGATACACATTTCCAGGTTCTCCTTTGGGTGGCCAGCTTCCTTCTATCATAGCGATTTGCTTCAATATTTACTCAGTCGATCAGATCATCTCTTGGTATCTTTGTACATATGGCGCGGTGTGTTTTCTTTGAGATCGGCTGTTCTCTACATATCAGACAAACGGCAAAGCAGTGGGTTGCGTCTCAGAGCTTCGCCGTCCATCCAAATAAAAGTGCACTGACGACTCCCTTTTCTGATGTTGGTTTCTACAGCAACAGCTGGCACAGCTGCAGAAAGAGAAGTCAGAGATCCTCAAAAACCTGGCCCTCTATTATTTCACCTTTGTAGATGTGATGGAGTTTAAGGTAGGAGCTCGCAGCACACATTCCCATGCAGGGTTTTCCCTCACGCGCGCGCGGTGGGACATCAGTGTGTGGGAACGCGACGGGCAGGAGGAGGCGGTGGTTGAAGGTTCTTTTGTTGTTTTCTGCAGGATCATGTGTGTGAGCTGTTGAATACCATTGATGCCTGTCAGGTCTTCTTTGATATTGTAAGTGAATAACCACACACACACACACACACAGTCCCTTCAATACAATATCCTGAATTTCCCCTCTGGGAAGAATAGAGCACTATTTTCTCTCTCTCTTATAAGAGATGAAGCTTGTATGCAATCTTTATTCCTTGTTTTGTTCCGGGTCTTACCGTTCCTAAAGGTTACATTCCATCAGCATATAGAATGTAACCGCATATTGAATGGACGTCATTATTCATTCTATAAGGATATAGAATTCATTTTCTGAACAGGAAGAGCAGCACGTCCTGTTTTTTTGTTTGTTTTTACTTTTACTAACTTCCCATTTCCTGTTCCTTCAGACCGTGAACTTTGACCTGACCAAGAATTACCTAGACCTGGTGGTGACCTACACCAATCTGATGATGCTGCTCTCTCGCATTGAGGAGAGGAAAGCCATCATTGGCCTGTACAACTACGCCCACGAGATGACTCACGGCGCCAGGTAACCCGACCACACCACACAACACATGCGGGGAGAGTCCATCCTGTCGGACACGCCGAGGCGTTCCCACTCCTCTGCATTTCAATCAAGGGCGCGGGGGCCGTGAGGGGGGACCCATTGGAACCCAGAGCCGGCTTGCTGTGAACAGAGTCGTTTGCTGTATCGACGTGACATTTTGCTGCAGTGATAGTGAAGCGGCACTACTGTCCAGATGAAGAATATTACAGTTGCCAATCGAACACATGGATCGCCATGTGCATTTCAATAAAAGCTACTTTAACGCGGTACTAGTCTATGCCACATTGTGCGAATGCATGTTTTGAGAAATGCAGATACCCCCTGACTAGCTATGAGCATAGGAAGCATATCAGCTATGCCACACAGCCACTTGATTCATAAACCAGGCAGTCCAAAATGCACAAAGTAAAGCACTCTGTCACAATTGCTTAAAATGCACTTTATTACTGATGTCCTGCTATGTCTTTTTTTCTGAGACTATGAATGAAAATGCACCTTTTTGATTGGCCGCAAATGTATGTACTTAGGACATATCTAGGCTGTAATCTATCGTGCTTCCCGGGTAACCGTGGTAACTCTGTTTCCATAGTGACAGGGAGTACCCCAGGTTGGGCCAAATGATTGTGGACTACGAGAACCCTTTGAAGAAGATGATGGAGGAGTTTGTTCCACACGGAAAGGTAAAACGGTCAGGGCCATGTGACCGGAGCCCAGTCTGTCACAGGAACCGTGCCTGCAGTTTGATGTATATATTTATTGCTGCCCATTCCTATAGATCCTAGAGCGTATTTCTCTTTTCTTCTCTTCTTTATCCCACGACTCTCAATCAACGTCAATATCAATCACTGGCCCCGCGTCCTCTCCTGCAGTCCCTGTCCGATGCGTTGATCAGCCTTCAGATGGTCTACCCCAGGAGGAACCTCTCTGCAGACCAGTGGAGGAACGCCCAGCTGCTGTCTCTCATCTCAGCCCCCTCCACCATGCTCAACCCAGCACAGTCTGACACGGTGTGTGCGTGTGCGTGTGCGTGTGCGTGTGTGCCCTTCACAGTGCAAAGGATTCAACCTCCTCAGCACACTGGGATTTAATGCCTAACGACCAACAGTGATCGTCTAGTGGATACTCGATGATGGTTGAATGAACCGACTAAGCATTTACCTCCGTGTGGATTGTGATGCATCCTCGGTTTCTAAATGAACCCAGTCCAGTGGTTGTATTTCTTCTCTTGGTTGTTGGTTTTGCGTGCTTAACCTTTTTTGCTATTGCCACCCTTTAGATGCCATGTGAATACCTGTCTCTGGATGCCATGGAGAAGTGGATTGTCTGTAAGTATTGTGTGTGTGTGTGTGTGTGTGTGTGTGCGTGTGTGCCCGTGAGTGCATTTGTGCATGTGTGTGCGTGCGTGCCTGTGTGTGTGCGTGTGCATGTATGCGTGCGTGTGTGTGCATGCGTGTGCATGCGTGTGTGCGCGTGTGTGCGTGTGTGTGTGTAGAGTTCCCTTACTGTGTTTGTTCTGACCGTGACCCTGACCATTGATGGTCACTCTCACTCTCGTGACCCATGGACCCCCCCCCCCCCCTAACAAAAGAACAGAGGTTATGTCTCCCCTGGTTGATTTGAATGAATCCTCCCTGCAGTCGGGTTCATCCTGTGCCACGCCGTGCTGAGCACCGATGCGGCCGCGCTCTCCCTGTGGAAGCTGGCCTTGCAGAGCTCCACCTGCCTCTGCCTCTTCAGAGACGAGGTGTTCCACATCCACAAGGCCTGCGAGGACCTCTTCGTCAACATCAGAGGGTACGGCGGATGAGAGGAACAGAGTGTAGGCGTAGAGTCAGAGCGTCACAGTGGTGTGTCGAATGAAACCCCCCCCCGGTACATTGGACACATCCAAACACAGCCATCCATTTATAGCCTATCCACCCTCCACATATCGTAATGCTTATCTTCACACAGTAGAGATTAAATATAGATTAAATATACGCTTTTTAATGGATTTAATGGACATGGGCTGGTTGGAATCCAGAGATTCACTTATTCGCTTATGTGAGCATTTTCATTTGTTCGTTGTTCATGTGTTTGTGTGTGTGTGTGTGTGTGTCTTTCAGATACAACAAGCGTATCAATGACATTCGGGAGTGTAAGGAACAGGCTCTGTCTCATGCGTAAGTGGTTACCCTCACAGATTTTAATGCGGTCCTTCTTGGAATCTATCATCAGATTTTTCTTGTCCCCTTTATCGTCTCATTTCTTTTTTTTTGGACGAGTGTCATTGAATCTCTAGTTAATATTCATTGGATTGTAGTCTATTTCTAAGAAATAGGACTGCAACTACAATGTAAATGGAAGCACAAGTGCCTTCCAGCATCCCTTCTGCATGTATGGTCATGTATGGTTGAAGAGTCTCCGGCCTCTAAGCATTCTGTCTGCCTCCCCCCCACAGTGGCTCCATGCACAGAGAGAGACGCAAGTTCCTCAGGTCGGCTCTGAAGGAGCTTGCTACCGTATTGGCTGATCAGCCAGGACTACTAGGACCTAAGGTAGTACCAAGTGACATGTCCTGTAGTTTGTAGGCCCAGAAGGGCCCCTTGACTTACTTTGTACCGTCATCTGTGATGCTTTTGTACATTTAATTTCAGAGCTAGAATCCAATACTTAGGTCTGTCCTACTTGTCTCGTAGGCGCTGTTTGTTTTCATGGCGCTGTCCTTTGCACGAGACGAGATCATCTGGCTGCTGCGTCACGCCGACAACATCCAGAAGAAGAGCACAGACGACTTCATAGACAAGTAGGAACATGTACACACACAGCCGCCTCGCTCACACTCACACACACACACACACACACACACACACCAGTCCAGTAAGATACATGGAGATGTCAAACAAGCCTGCTTCCATTCACTCTTGACAGATGTGAAGACATTTCGATAAGCTTCATAAAATATGCTTTTACATGCACACACACGCACGCGCACGCACGTACACACACACACACACACACACGTCACATTGGGCAATGTGACACCAAATCTCCAAAATATTCTGATGTCAGTGTAGGCAATATTGGCTGCATTTCTCACTGACACGCGAGAGTGAAATTACTCTTCATTAATTATGCAATTCTGCGAGAGCAAAATTTGATCTCAAATCTGGTCACCGGAGACGCCGTCTTGTGCCAGATGTAAACGAAACCTGTGAGTGCGGGGTATAACGGGGGTCTGTTTGGACGTCCTCTGACCGGACGTGCGTCATGTTGTTTTGCAGGCACATAGCAGAGTTGATCTTCTACATGGAGGAGCTGCGGGCCCACGTGAGGAAGTACGGGCCGGTGATGCAGCGCTACTACGTCCAGTACCTGTCCGGCTTCGACGCGGTGGTGCTGAACGAGCTGGTCCAGGTACTGCTGCTGCTGCTGCTGCTGCTGCTGCTGCTGCTGCTGCTGCTGCTGCTGCACACACATACATGCACTCTCAGGACAGGCAGCCAGGGCCCTCCAGCGGTGTTCCTCTGCCTCTGCCTCCAGGAGACAACGCAGCGGTCGCTCTGTCTGGCTTTCAGACACTCAGACCCCGCCCACTTTTTTGTATCTGTTTATCTGTGTGACTGTGATTAAACACCTTTTCTAAAGGTATCGATGACACCAAGTGGACAGCTGAAGTTTATTTGTCATGTGCACACAAGAGTAGCCATGAAATGCTGCCATACTGAAGCAATGATTAGGAGTGAAATATAAGTAAATGGCTCGTATACTGTAGGGTGATGCATTGTAAACCCGTGTCTAACAAGTCTGTCTGTCTCCCTCTTAGAACCTGTCCGTGTGTCCCGAGGACGAGTCCATCATCATGTCGTCCTTCGTCAACACCATGACCTCCCTCAGTGTCAAACAAGGTGAGTGGACTTTAGAGTTGAACCTTTCAAACAAGCTGCTTGGTCATTACAGTGAGGAGTGGGAAACGAATTGATTGTTAACATTAAGGAGTGGTTAAACAAAAAACAGTTAATGATTGTTACAGAAAGGAGTTGTTAAACAAACAAGGTGATTGATTACTACTGTAGTGAGGTGAAAACAAACAAGGTGATTGGTTTGTTACTGTTGGCAGTCTCGCACAAGATGATTGGTATTTTCAGTATGAAAGTGTGTCTCCTCTCTGAGTATTAACACCTGACACTTCTAAGTCAGTGCAGAAGATCATGCGTTGTGTTTTCTCTGGGTTCCCAGTGGAGGATGGCGATGTGTTTGACTTCCGAGGCATGAGGTTGGACTGGTTCAGATTGCAGGTGCGCGAGCCCCTTTTTCTACCTTGTTTGTGTTATTTCCCGTCCGTATTCAAATCTAAAATTGTCATTTTCTTCCACATGTTCCTCTAGTTTACCCATGGCCTTTACCGTAGAGTCATTTTATATGCAGGAAAATCCGTCACAAACTGAATGAGCACCGTTCAGGATATAAAACAGAAATGAAGATATTGAAGAGAGACTAACAGGTCGCACGAGGCAGCCTCTTATGTGCACAGTAGCTCACGATAATATGACATGAATGAAGAGCCCGTGGTGAAGCCTTGCCGTGGTGCTGTGCGTCCTCAGGCTTACACGAGCGTGTCCAAGGCCAGCCTGGGCCTGGTGGACCACAAGGAGCTGGGCAAGATGATGAACACCATCATCTTCCACACCAAGATGGTGGACTCCCTGGTGGAGATGCTGGTGGAGACGTCTGATCTCTCCATCTTCTGGTGAGCGCCGCCTCGGCTCAATTCAGCACCGGACCAGGCTTCTACGTCGAAAATGACTGAATTCTGAAAAAAGGAAAATCTGTTATGTTCTTCTGCATAGCTTTGAGCGTAGAGATTTGTGCGTTGGCAAGGGAACATCTGGTCGATGGCTCTGTTTAATAATTTGTTATCATGTTGGATTTGAAGTGCATTGATTTGGAAAGAGACGGAGGTGAAAGCTAATAATGCACGCCAAGGGAACGGCAATTACTCATAATTAAGTATTCACTTCCAAAGTAACACTTTGGAATAGTAAATAGTAAAAGTAATAATAAAGTTTGGATGATATAAAAGAGCTAAATTAAAATTTGAGTCTGTCGTCAATGCTGATAGTCCTCCACAGCCCCTGTCTCACTCCCGGTCTGTCTTTAATCATGTGTGTGTGTGTGTGTGTGTAGTTTCTACAGCCGGGCGTTTGAGAAGATGTTCCAGCAGTGTTTGGAGCTCCCCTCCCAGAGCAGACACTCAATCTGCTTCCCACTGCTCTGCACCCACTTCATGTCCTGCACACACGAGCTCTGTCCCGAGGAGGTACCCCGCGCACACACACACAGAGCATTACACACACACACACACACACACACACACACACAGAGCATTACACACACACACACAAAGAGCGTTACGCACACAGACACACACACACACACACACAGTCAGACACACACACACGCACACACACACATGCACGCACACACACACACAAAGAGCATTACACACACACTCACACACAGACACACACACACGCACACAGCTGCACACTGAGCTGCTGGAGTCAATATGCAGCGTGTCGCCTCCATTCATTGCGCTGTGGTTGTCTCCGCTCCCCCTGTGAAGCGCCATCACATCGGGGACCGCAGTCTGTCCCTGTGCAACATGTTCCTGGACGAGATGGCCAAGCAGGCCCGGAACCTCATCACCGACATCTGCACCGAGCAGTGCACGCTCAGCGACCAGGTGAGTGCACGCACGCACGCACGCACGACCGCACGCATGCACAGACGTGCACGCACACCCACACGCACACGTTTTCTTCATGCACTCCCATCTCATTAATTCTGCCTCTGTGTCTCTCTCTCTCTCTCTCTCTCTCTCTCTCTCTCTCTCTCTCTCTCTCTCTCTCTCTCTCTCTCTCTCTCT
>JAOPUI010000038.1:15753454-15771314 GCA_027123135.1 Urophycis floridana
ACACACACACACACACACACACACACACACACACACACACACACACACACACACACACACACACACACACACCCACTAGGTGGAGAGCTCCAGCTGTGCTGGGCCCATGCCTGAGGGCCAGGGCCTGTTCACTGTCACTATCAGCTGGTGGGTAACAGTAGGTTGTCATTTTGTGTGCACATGTGTATATGAGGGGAGACAGTTATTTATTTGTTATGAAAATCAAATATCAAAAAAAAAATAAACGCATCAAAAACAATAGGGACCTCGGTCCTGTTTCACAGGCTCGGTCCCTAATAACATTCTAGTACAAGGACAAAGCCACAATCATGAATTTGTATCTGTATTCATGTATTTGTAATCATGTATGATTTGACATCATTTGTGAGTGTGGAAATATGATGTTCTTAAAATGTTCAGGGCATACTGACACCAAGGTTATAACTTAAGGACCTTTCAGATATAAAACCTGATAGAATAAGATACCCCTCCTAGTAGTAATGAGCAGGTCCAGATCATCAGGACGGAGCGTCCACCAGACACAGGGACTGACTTCAGGAGCCTCAGAAGCCCCAGAGTCAGGGACCAGGGAAGAGACAGCAGGTCGTCTGCCGCACAGCCCCCCCCACGCCACCTGACAACCCCCCACCTGGGCGACCTTCAGCCTGCTTAACCCGCCGCATGAAGCAATCACCTCCTGGCAAACATCGTCACGGGAGATAGAGACCACCATCTACGTGGCCGTCAGGAAGATGAACACGCATCATTCATCACTGTCCACCCCAAGGACCCTCCTACTCCCAACTGTCCTCCTCCACCCCTGGTCTTCAGGAGCTGTCCATTTCAAAGGCTCAAAAGGAATCAGCAGGGAACAGAGGATATTTTTCAGGGGAAATCTGTGTGTCTTTCATCCCCCTGTAAGCTGACTCTGATCAATTCAAATCTTAACTTAGAACCTACCTCTACTCATTCATGTGGTTGCTGATTGTCCCTCAACTCTCATTAAAGCTATATCGACCTGTTAACCAGCAGTTTACTACATGGATTTAGTCCACACTGCTCTCTGTAAACATAATGCTGTCTCTGGTTGAGGGTGTGATCATGGCTGGACCCCCCTTCCCTCTCAAGGTTTATTTGCTGATAATTTAGGAATTTAGGGAGTCTTTGTTTGCACTTTGCTGTGCTAGGATTAGGGGGTGTAATAAATGTTGTTCTGTACAGCCCTTTGAGACTCTACCTGTGATTTAGGCCTTTACTAATATTTTTTGTATTTGTTCTTGAAGGAGAGGGAATACTTGGCATATATGTTTTCTTTTTTCGCTTAATTTATTCAAGAAGCCTATGTTTCTGGATGAAATTAAAATAATATGTATACAGTGTTAGAAGATTAGGATAGGATATAATTTTTTCTGAAATGTTTAAGGTAATGTAATCTATGCTTAGATTACATTTTCATATTTCTGCATCAGACATGGCCTACTTGTTGTAGTTCATTCTTGAAATGATGATGAGAATTGGAAGACCATTAAAATAGAATTGATAGTGGACTAGCAAACAACTCGTATTCACCAGGAACTGCTCTACCATCAACCTTTCTGTTACCCCTCTTTGAGACTCTGACCACTTCTTCCTATCTTGCTCCACTCTCCACACACACTGTCCCTACACACAGCAACCTTTGCTTCCAATCTTCCTCTTCTCTCACAACATCTGTCCTATCAGCTCTCCCCTCACCTGAGTCCTCCTCACTCATGCCATCTGATTCCACCACGGACACTGTCCTGGTCTCTGGACTCTATAGGCAGGCTCACCCCAGCCTGGCTGTCTGACGCTGTGCTGACAGAATCAGTCTCAGGGCAGCAT
Source organism: Urophycis floridana (assembly GCA_027123135.1). NCBI lineage: Eukaryota > Metazoa > Chordata > Actinopteri > Gadiformes > Phycidae > Urophycis > Urophycis floridana. The sequence goes on from JAOPUI010000038.1 coordinate 15,755,318, forward strand.
GGTGCCAAGCCAAGCACCCTGACCAGTGTCTTACCAACCAATGTCTTCTCTACTCTTTTTCTGCCTCCCTATCATAGCTTCCTTCTTTCAACCAAAACTTCAACCCTCTTTCTCCTTTTATATATCTTCTCCACCCTCTTCATCCCTCCTACCCCTCATCCTCCCTCCACTCTACTACCAAATGATTTCTTGACTACTTTGTATGAAATATATACAAAGACTATTAATTATTAATATTATTAATACTATATATTAGACGATGAAGTAAACTACTATGAATTAAACACACATGGTTAAACACACACAATACACATGCTGCTATTTCTCTTCCTTAAGTATGAGTGGGAGTAGCTCATGGATAGAGCAACCGGCAATCAGAGTGTTGGGGGTTCGATTCCCACCTCCAACTGTCAAAGTGTCTCTGAGGAAGACACTGGACCCTTTGTAAGTCTATTTGGATAAAGCGTTTGCAGAATGCCCTAAATGTAAATCTTGCAGGGGTACATTTAAGTCAATGAAAAATAGTAACATGGATTGTTCAATTTGTTGTTTTAGTCGTTCAGTTTAATCATTTAGGTTTTGCAATGTTAAACATGGCATCTATTAAATTTAAAAAGGCTTTTATTGGGCCAGGGGCACACTTCCTATCAGAGTGCTAGTGTTTCCTCAGCTGCGAGTTGAGATGTGCCAGTCCACAATCAAAGAAGAACCCACTGGACACACGCACCAACAGATACTTAGATACTAATGTACTCCTGCACGTCTGTGTCGTATCATATCTTACCACTGCTTCCATCAATGCTTATGTACAACTCTCCAGTTTATGTATGATGTAAATACTGACAGGCTTTCACGTGTTTTATATTTCTCCAATGCTGCTACATATCATTCTCCATTGCTGCTTTATTTTCATTCTTCATCTTTCATTCTCCATTGCTGCTTTTACTAGATCTGTGATGCCCTGATTTTACTGTTATACTGTACTTGTATTGTATTTTATTGTATTTTATTTGTATTTTTATGTCAGACTGGTCTGCATATAAGCCAGGTTCTTGTGATCCATCCAGAAGATAAATGGTGTTCTGCTCCCTCCAACCAGTGTGGCCACTCCCCCAGAGCTCCTGTTCCCAACACCATAGTTCACAATCACTGGGAGAAGAATGCACTGGGATGAACTTTCTGTTCAGACGCTGAGCGTGGGGACAGCTCTGATCCCAGTGTCTGACATATCAACCTCCACAATGAACTGACCTGAAGAGTCAGGTTGAATTAAAATGTGTGCTGAATGAAAGTGCCTTCCTCAGCTCCGTTATCGCAGCCGTGGGGGCCACGAACATTGAGTAGTTGTTGAGGTGAGTTTTGTCATCGGCGCAGCCACCTGCCTGTTGTCTCTGATTAACCTCCTAGAAAAGTTGGCGAAACCCAAAAACTGCTGAACCGAGTTGTTTCAGGGACATAGGGATAGGCCACTCACTCAGGACACTGTGAGAATCTTCCCCAGATCCACCTTCACCTGAGTGAAGGTCACAGGGGTCACCATGAAATTCACACATGTCAGCTTTAATGAATAGCTTCTTCTGCAGTAACCCCTGGACTACCTGTTTGACAAGCAGGATGTGTTCCTCTTTGTTTTGGAAAAAGAAGACAATGTTGTCAATATACATAAAGACTGACCGATTTATAAAGTCTCGAATGATGTTAGAAAATGGTGGAGGCATTGGGTAAACCGGAAGGCATGACTAAATACTCCAAATGACCAAGAGAGCTATTAACAGCGGTTTTCCATTCGCCTCCCCAGTTATGGCAAAAGGCCGGTATATATGTTCAGAATTCAGAGTTCACCTGAACCCTGCATAACATCCATCCTCTACCTCCCCTCATGCTCTTGTTGTACGTCTTGGCACTTTATAATTGCTCTTCGTAATTTGGCACTTAGCCAGAGATGTTTTATTCTAGCAATGGTTCACCTAGCAATTGGAATGCTTGAAACGTGTTCTGGTGACTTGCTTACTGTATTAGCAGCAATGAAATGTTTCACCTTCTTCTGACAAAAAGAGCTTTAGCTCTGGACCTTGCCATCACACTTGGGATTATGTAACCCCAACCAAGGTTGACCAAGGACCAACACCGTGTGAAGATGGTACTGGATGGACTCACGGTGATTAGCGGCTAGCATGAGGAGCAGTAAGTGACACAGGTGAGGAGATTTCCATTGAGGCCGTGGGTTTCCAGGGGCGAGTGGTTCAACTGAAATGCTGGCGTTGATGAATGGGGATGTGTTCTTACTCACCAGGGTCCCCTCTCTCACTGGTGAGCTTCCTCTTGGGCAGAGGTGGGCAGAAGACCAGGAAATGTCTGTCTGTCTGTCTGTCTGAAATGTCCATCCTCCGAAGGCATTTGGCCTTCGGAGTCGGACTCTCTGACCCCCACCCCTCTGGCAGGAGCCTGCGGTCCATCAGGACCAAAACCTCCTGCCACATGAACAGCTTCTTCCCTGCTGCAGGTGGGATCATGATTAAGTCCCAGGAACCCGCGTCTCCCCCACTGACCCTCACTCTCTTTGCACTCTTTGCAGTCAATCCTTCCACCACCCTTGAACTTTACTGCAGGCTTTACAATAATGTGGAATTTTTCTTTTTTTTAATCTTTTTATTTATTTTTCTGGCAATAAACCTGTTTCTAATTCCTGATGCACTACTGCACACTATAAAACTGAAAAACGCTTACTACCTAAACCTACTTTTTAATCTACCCGGCCCCCCATCGCGTTGCTTGTTGTTTGTATTGTCTATTGTTAATGTTGATCACTGATTGTTCACTGTTTACTGTTGCACACAAACCACCAAGACAAATTCCTTGTAGGTGCAAACCTACTTGGCAATAAACATCTTTCTCTATTCTCTGAGTTACATGGGTTCTCTACTGGGAAGATGGAGACAAGAACTAGATGGTGCACAGAGGTTTTTGAAAGGAGACAGTTAATCTCTACAGCATTCACAGAGGTGATTACATAGCCTCTAGAGAAATGAGCGTCTACATTACTAAAGGGGCATTTAACCGTCCCTTTTTTTTCCAAAGTGACTTTCAATCAGTACATTTGTGGGGTTCGACATGTGGACAGTTGGAGGAGGAGGGAGATCAAGGGGATCGAACCGCTGACCCTACGGCTAGTGGACGACCTGCTCTGTCCACCCGCTCTATCCACTGAGCTACTGCCGCCCAGATTGCTAGATAGGTATTGGAGAACAGTTCTCCAATACCATTCTGAAAAGTTCATCATGCTAACCCACAGGAGGGAATTGCCATCCACTGAGTCCATGTTGGCCAGATTGTTCTGTTACGATCGGAAAGTACAGACCCAAAGGCAGAGCCAGACGATGGCGGTATGATGAATAAACCAGGGTTTGTTGCTGGGGAGAGGCTTGTCGTTGACCGATGATAATTAATGTGCTGGAGATGACGGGTGTGGACATCTGTGACTGAATTAGATATCGGCAGTGAGGTCACTGACAACGACACACAATTTGGAGAACAAATTGTGCCTTGGAAATGATTAATGAGTGTCTAATAATTGACTAATTTAAAGAGTAAATAAATTGAGATGGATAAGCACTTTCTATTTCCAGGCATTTTCAAACTTATCTTATCTACAGCAGCAACCAGCTGCATCTGCTAACATTCAAAATGCTTTGCCCTTGGCCATTATTCAGTGGGAAGCATCGCATGAGCAACGTCAGGCAATTCACAGTCATAGTGACATTTGAGATTTGTGCAAGCATTATTTAATTGTCATGTAGGATGTGCAATGAGTTAAGTGTCATTTTCAGAGACATCAGATTTATCTGTTATTCACAAAACTGAAGAACAGAATAACAGACTTAATAACAACTCTTACTATACCTTTTTTGTGTCAAAAGCGCCATTATGAATTGGCTCATTTAAATCATTAAATGCATTGTTTTATAAAAACGTTTTCAAATGTCTCTTTTAAAAGCAGTTTAATGACGTTTTTACAAACCCAGCTGTAAATTATTTTAATTATATTCTATTTTAATTATCAATTTAGGCCTAGTGCTTTTTTCCTCAACTGCTTTAGTTAATGTTCCATAAAACATATATTTAATACTTGTTTTACCTGTTCTTTATTAAAACAATTATTTACAGTTATATATTATTAAATGTTCATTATTTCTTTCCGTGGCACAATGCGTCCTCCATGCCCTTCTTTAGTATTTACTGTAGATGCTTGTCATGACCGCCACTTCAACCTTCCGCCTCATTTCCCTGTTAGGAACCTTCCTCAGGAAGAAGCACTTCGCTTCTACCCATGCTTTTATGCTTCTACCCACCCTGCACGCGCACACATCTCCGAGTGATGTCATCAAACAGCGACCTACGTATTTATGTCGAGTCAAGCAATCACAAACGATACCTTGTGGTCCATAAATATCTGGTAAATATTATTATAAGATGCCAAATAATTAGATAGTACGCAGTGAATAATATTCATGTGTTCGTTTGGGATCCTAAAGGTAATTGTATGACTTGTTTACAGATACGTATTGTGTTTGTCACACAACCGAGGATAAGTTTACGTCAGAAAAATAATTACGATTTCTGTGCAATTGCCTCCGTCGATCCAAAATATATTCGTGGCCATGTGGTTGGTTTTATAATGCTGCATCTTACAGTTTGTAGACCAAAGAGAGAGCGGTGAATGACTAAACTTTAACTTGCCCACCCAAAATAACCCAATAAGTCGGCCTCGCCTACAGCATATAAATGTTCAGGATTGGTTGACTTGACAATTGATATGTACTGTTTTCTCCAGGTTTCTGATTTAAAACTCCAACCAAAATGAATAATCTTCTAAGAAAAAGGCTTCCTGTTTCTGTACGGAGTCTTCTGACTGACATTGGCCCCAAAGAAGAGGGCACATTGATGGATTCTGAACCTGAGACCGTATGCAACGATGGGATTCTTCTCCCTTCCAGAAAGACATGCAGCGATCAAGAATTTCTCACACCTGCAAGCACGCGTCAGCACCAAGATGAACTGACTAATGATGGAAGTAACGCAAACAAAGGGACAGTGTGCAGGTTGTGCAAGTCTAAGCCTTCATGCTACACATGCCCTCGATGCAACGTGCCTTACTGTTCACTTTCGTGCTATCAGAGTCCGGATCATATCTTGTGTTCTGAGGAGTTCTACAAACAGTCTGTTTTACAGGAGTTGAAGAACACAGGGGAGTCTGCAGCAGTCAGGAGAAGGGAGATGCAGGACATTCTCCTTGGACTGAAACAGAAGGCAGATAGGACCGATGGAGGGATGGGGAGTGTTTTGCGAGAGGTTTGTTTAGACTCGGATGTTCATGAACATGGACAGGTTGAGGCATTGGAGCTGCTTTCTAGGTTAGAAGAGTTTCAGCAGTCAGGGGCAGGTGACGTGGCGGAAATAGAAGGTATTTTAAGAAGACTTGAAGAAATTGATGGAAGTGATGATGGAAATGCGAAGCTGCTGGCTGCAGAAGGTGTTGGTGACATAATTGAGGAGCCTGAGGAAGAGCAGGACTTGGCTGGGTTAGATATCGACTCGCTTTCTGAGGAGGCAATGTGGGAACTTCTGAATAGCCAGGAGAAAGAGAGGTTTGCAGATTTGATGAAGGGCAAGGGTCTGGAGCAGCTGGTGCCCCTTTGGAGGCCATGGTGGGAGGTGCATGAAAAGGGAGGGGGGTTCATGGTGGAGGTGTTGGGGGAGGAGGAGAACATAGATGGACAGATAGCAGGGGCTTCCAGCTGTGACAAAACCCTAAATACCAAAACAGGATTAGATCATATCAAAGATGATACAGTTTTAGAACCAGTTCTGATTCAGATTAACTCCACTAAAAACAAAAAGAAAGAGCAAATTAGCAGAGATGAACACTCGATCGTACTAGCTTCCACAGTACCTCCAATATCTGGCAAGATCCTAAAGCTTAGTTCTATGTCTTCTAATGCATCTCCTCTTGTGTGCTATGGATTGGTGAATGCCCTTTTTGGCTATACCTTTACTCTGACCTTGTTTAACGGTGACGTTGATTCATTGAACAATGAAGTATGTGATACAATCCTTGATGTATCTGAAGCCTTGAACTCAAACAAGGTTTTTGAAACCCTTAATCAAGCCCTAGAGTCTGGGGAGGCTGCCATTTTGGCAGGGGGCTACTTTGACAGGGAAGATCCCTATGCTAAAGATAGGGCAGTGGCGGCTGTTGCTCACATTTTGACTGGAAGAAATCGACTGGATGCTGTGGGCTACTGTCTGGCAGCCTTAAGTCAACTTCGATCAGTCCTGTCAAAGGCCAAAGCCACCCTAAGAGATGTTGAGATGGAGGAAAAGAGGCACAAGTATTTTGTCACAGGGAGGAAATGTAAATTCTATCAGTCCTGGGTGTCTGAAAATGGCCAACAGTTACGTACCCTGGCCATTGGGCTTTGGCAGGAGCACAGTGCAAGGACAGACCGAAGAGAAGTCCTGGAAAGAGAAAAGAGAGCTGTTGAGGATATCTGGAAGAAGGGAAAGAGGAACGTCAATAGCACCTTGATTAAAGAATTACATTGATTTCAGTTGTCAGATATTTTTAAAACTGTTTATCTGTATGTTTTTTAATAATGTGTTTAAAACGATTCAATAAAAAATAAATACATGCCTTCTTGTGAAATAAATTATATTAATTGTTTACATTTTAAGTGCGTTTTATTAATGAGTACTATGCGATAATGTAGGCCCTGACCTAAATATTATATGACGTAACCATGTCAGATTCTAACACTGCGGTCTCCCCTTGATTAAGATGAAACTTTGGGAAAGCGTGCTGTCTTTAGGATGACGTCATTAATACCCGCCGCCTAGTATGACGGTATTGTTTTATTTTCATATAAAGCTATATTTTTTGTATTCATCATCCATACACAATGTTCTAAATTCAAAATTTAAGGTATGATAACGATCTTGCATACATATATATTGATTCAAAACTACGTTTTAGAAACGCTCTGAAACACCCCATAAAACTTAAAATGGTCTGGCCCCTGTGCTTTGACTGGTCACGTGTCACGGATGTCTTTCCACGCTGCGACGAAAACATGGCTGCGCTGTTGAGATCAGGCCGGTTACTTAATTTCTCGCCTTCTGGCGTACTGAGAATAACTGGGACAAAAAGAATTGGACCGCCACTGAGTCGCCTATACAGTGGAGCTATTGGTGGCCTAAGAGGTGCTGTTGGTTCCAGTCAGGTCACTCGTTGTTCAGAAAATGTGCCCAGGTACGATGCCCTCTGTTAGCGCTGCTAGCTGTGTAGTCCACGCGTGATCGTGAAGCCATGTCATTGAGGGTCAATTACGGCTACGCTGTGGCATTTGTTTACTAAATGCCGTATGTTGATAGGAACTTACAGTAATATTAGTGGACATATGTGGTCGTGGCTGTCACCAGTATTGCATACACATACGTTAATTATTATGTGGTAAGCCTTGTGTAATCCTATTTGAACTGTATCGCTGTGGGACATCATAAAGAAAAAAACATTGTGTAATTATATATAAATATATTATACTTTTTTTTAAATGATCATTTTCCCCTCAAGTGATTAAGGCTACTGTCATCCGAAAAGGTTTTTGGTGAACATCAGTGCCCTTGAGCACGATGCCATGATGGGGTCAACTCATTGGTACATAACAACAAGCATTAATGTCTGTTCATTAGTCAATAGAATGTGACGTTCAATCTAGTCACTTGCTCATGCAATGCTATTGGTGAAGTGCATTTGACACGCGGAAGGATTGCCTCCGAAATATAATTTTACCTTTGCCAGGTAGCCTATACCTTTTTATAATCAAAGTAATAAGCAAAACCAGAGTTTTAAACCAATTTAGAGTAGTGAGATCTTGGTTTGCCTATTTGGACAAATGTTTACAGAATCACTTTTTTGATCGTCTCTTTAAGGTGTCATAGGTAATATTGTAGAGCAATCATTTATGTGTCATTTTCTACAAGTGCTATAGCCATCCGTCAGCTATTGGTGACTGAAGGGTTTTTTTGGGTTGTTTAGCAGGGGTGACCTCGAATCTTCGACAATTCTAATTTTCAAAAGCCTTGCTATGTTATGCTTTCCTTTCAAGAAATGCCTTCATTGTTTGATAACCACTTAGTGTAATGGCAATGGCATTATCCAATCCTTTTCTTTTTAACATGGCACATTCTATGCCATTAGTAACTATACACCATATCAAGGAAATAAAGCCCTCAAAACCATTAAAGATGATTTAAAGGCTGTTTTGAATTATCTGAATGGTTCCACATTTGTTCTTTAAGCTAAAACACACCATTCACATGTAAAAAGCTGTCAAAAGCTTCTACGGTCTCTTTATTAATGCATATTTGTCTAGTCTGGAGACTATCCAGGGATCAGTCTGCACCACCTTGATAACCTAACGTTAACATTAATAGAGTAAACATAGTCGTATACAAGTTCAGTTATTGCGGAAATAGACTCAATAGCCATATGCGCTAGCAGAGTTTCTTGGCAGAAAATACTATTTTGCCATTCTTCTATATCCCCTGTGTCCACTGAACAGTGCACTGTGATGGCGTCACATGACATTGCTGTGGGCAGGGATGAGAAGACTAGGATGGTCTTCAGGCGTGGTTCTGTCCTGGTCGACTCCTTCACATACTCTACACTTCTCCCACTGTGACTCCCTCATGATGGATCTTCCTCTCCCCAGACAAGCCTGTCCCCATGGGGCGGGCAGCGTGCGAGGCTATGCCCTGGCCACGGAGCAGAAGCCAGACGGCAGCCTGGGCTTACGGTCCAAGCAGGCCCAGCAGTTCGACTGGGCCCTGGCCAAGCTGGACAGCTCTGTGAGGAGGACCGGCCGCGTGACCAAAACACTACTGCTGCGCGTCTTTCACGACAACTGCCGAGCAGGTGTGTGTGGTCCAAGACACTGAGATTTGTGTAGTGGGGTAATTCATTAATCAATTGATTAAATCTATGACAATTCAGGTTGTGTGTCCTCCCCGCCTCCTATTGACAACCCTTCATCCTCGGCTCTTCAACAGCACATGTTTGTTTGGAGCGTTGCCCTCCAATGGACTACTAGTTGTTTTGTAGACAGACATGAATCCTTTCATTCATTTATGATCAACCTGTGTGATCAACACTGAAAACACCCCTTGTATCAACTTCAGTTTAATCTTGTTTAGTGTTTTACTTCTATGATACAATACCTGTGTGCAGGCCACCCCAGTGGGAATCAGGCCTTGCTCCTGCTGCGTAGCTGTGGCTCCCTGCTACCAGAGATCCCTATGGCAGAACGCACTGACCTTGCCCATCGCATCTGGGAGAAGCTGCAGGAGCTAGGTAAGCGAGCATGCCACTTACTGCAGTCATGATGACCCTAAAGAAAAAAATAAATATCACAATATCAAAAAAATAAATCAGTGTGTGTGTGTCTCTCTCTCTCAACATTCTTTTTTGCTGCATGCACACAAACATTCATATCTCTGTGAAAGAATCTGTTTTCTTCCATATTTGTGGTCAAAATGTTGTAAAGCTCTGACATGACTCAGACAAAAATCATGCTCACGGATGAGTTAATGTTTAAAGTTTCATGTCACATTGTCATTCATGTCATTACGTTTGAATGTTGCCGTGAGTCGTAATGTGGCTCCCTTAATACTCAGATCTCAGATCTGTCACTGTAGAAGTGACAGATTACACATTTTAAATACATGTGAATAATGTGTCAGTGGACTATAGAAATAATCTGGTACCTAATTTCACCAGTGCCAATGATTTGCTGTCCCTGCCTGTTTTGGTTTGTGTTTTTTAGTGCACACTCATGTCCTCAGAGCACACAAGACTGCAGTAATGTGCTCTTAGGTGGTCTCAGAGGCAGACTCGGTGGTCCAAGTCACGGTGACGCCTGGCTGTACCCCCTTCAGCACTTTATCATTTAATACTGCTAGACTGGGACTGTGGGTTCTCCCATTCAGTTTAAAAAGTGCAAATGGAAGAATAAGAGAAATGAATGATATCCCACCGCTCCCATGTCCAATTCCGCCCCAGGTGCATGTTGGGTATTTTACTTTTTTTTTAATTAACTTTTATGACTGTGAACTTACTGTTGATGGCCTATTCTTCTCAGGTGCCATGTATGACGCCAGCCACTACAACGCCCTGCTCAAGGTGTACTTACAGAACGAGTTCAAGTTCTCTCCTACTGACTTCCTGGCCAAGATGGAGGCAGCCAATGTCTTGCCCAACAGAGTATGTATTGCATGCTGCCTAGGAGTAGTGCTCTCTGGTTTTCCAAGCTCTCTCTTCAAGCTAATTTTGACACATCTCTACTCAACGATAGTTTTGAAAGGTGTATTTTAATGATCATTTTTGGTCTTCATCCATGTTGATCTCTTGCCCAACATGGGCCGTGGATGGTGTAGAAAATACTCAGAAAATAACTTCTTGTCCAGGTAACCTACCAGCGATTGATTGCAGCCTACTGCCAAGAGGGAGACATAGAGGGAGCCAGGTGAGGAAACTTCCTGAACCCGAAAAACCTGTCCATTTCCACAACTTCAATATTTATTTTCCTAGAATATGTAACGCATCTGTTCAACCTTCTCAAGTCTTTCATTCAGGCAGCACTGTGAGCCACCTGGCTGGTGTAAAGATGTTGCTTTTATATTACGGAAGGAAAAAGTGTTTGTGTTTTTTTAACTGGCAGTCCCATATCGTTCTTTTAAGCACAATTTTGGGTTTCATGAAGAGCAAAGATCTGGCAATCACAGAAGCTGTCTTCAACTCCCTGGTGACAGGCCACGCTCGCTCAGGGTGAGTGTTGACCACATTTTCTTCATCTCCATTTCTCTGTATTGGAACTGAGGCCTAAATCATGTCTTCCTTGTGTGCAACAACGCAGTGACATTGAAAGCGCTAGAAACATCCTCACTGTGATGGGAGGAGCAGGAATCGAACCCGGGCCGGACACTTACGTAGCACTCCTCAACGCCTACGCAGAACAAGGAGACATTACCAGCATCAAGCAGGTGTGTGTTGACTCATCATGTTTCATACATAATCTGAGGTCCAAGCCAGTAATTAATAACTCCCCCAAAGCTTGAGGCAGGTTTCAGTGAAGAATACAGGAGCGATGCATGTTGTGCTTTACTCTTTTTTCTTTATTGCATTTTCTGTAAGTGGGCCAATGATGCTTTATCTTTGCAACATTACCTGACAACACTTGCGACATTTGCACGATCATTTTGAATCCCAGTGAATAAATCTGACATTTGCAATGTTTCACGTTTGAAGAAAGTAATGACTAGCGTAGGACAAGCCTGTCCTACGAGGGAGCCTGGAGACGCTGATTGGGCCGGCCAACCAATCAGGCTCCTATGAGCTGTGATTTTGTGGATTTGTAGAATTTGTGGAAGGGTTCAACGGAAAGCTGGATCAATGGGTTAAACTTTACAATAAGGGTATATTTAACTTATGTTCATGTACTGCTAGTTCATTGTTAATTCTTCTTAATGCATTAACTCATGTTGTTGTGTACTTATATTATCTCAATTGATTCCCATGGTTGCGACCCTTGGCCACTTTGTAATGAGCTTAGCGATGTTGATGGCGAGAAGCCTCTCACAAGATGGCCTTATACCACCAAGTGTCCGAGAAGCATAACCCTCTCTTGGACTCAGACAACTGTCCCAATTTGCCTTCATAGCAATGTGTAAGAGTATACTAAAGCACTTTGAAGTCGTGTTTATAAGGTAGAGTGGAGCTTTCACAAAGATATCCGCTTTCAAAAGATTGGGGAAGTCAAAACCATCCCATGTTCCTCCTGTTTTCTCTGACGGTCTTATTCCAAACATGTGTAGCTGGGTGTCTCCTACTGTGGAGCAGCAATTTTTGAGCAATCTTTTGAAATGAAAATGGTTGAATGTTTATGGGAATCATATTCTTGGCCAGGTAAAGTTTCTGTTACTGTTTTCCCGTGCTTGGTTGTCATACGGACGGCCTTTTCAAAGGCCTCTGCTAGTTTCTTTGTTTTGGCTTTGTAGCCTTTGGCTGAGTGCTCACGTTGCAGCGTCACCATCCACACAGCATGATATTAGAACATGGGTGTCCAGGTAGGCTCACCGTCACTGAAGGGAACCAGTCACAAGTCAGAAACATGTCTATTGCCATGCAGGTTTGCGCCCTACGAGGATTTTGTGTTGGTGGTTGGTGTGCAACAGTAAGCAATCAACAAACAGCAATAACAATAGACAATAAACAACAATCAATACGATAATGACCCTTATTGAAGAAAGTTTGTTTCTGAGAAAAAAATTGTGAAATTTGTAATTCTCCTATTGTGTAGAAATATTTACCAAACAATGGCTACATAGAGAGGAGGGCTTATTTTTTTTTATATAGTAAGTATGACATTGCATAACATGAATAATCATGACTAAGCATAAAGTGAATAAAACTTAAATACATCAACTCGTCCATCAACATGATTCCTGCCTGAGTCACATCTGACAGATTTTCACTGGCACTGGGGATGAACTCAACTCCCAAGTTCCCAAGCTACTTGTCTGGTGTGCGACTAGCTTCACATTGAAGCTCTGTCATATCCAAGTCTGACTCAAACCAAAAGTGGATCCAAAGCCATGGCTTTCCTCCACACAGCACTTGCTTGTACTATTGTAGTTTTGTTTATTGAAGCATTGCAAAAAAATGGTGTTTCTACCAATTGAACTGTTTAAAAAATTAAGGCTGAAGACAAAAAGCCAGAAACCAGAACCCCTGCTATAAGAAGAAGAATTACTCTTATTGTGACTCTTATTACTCTTACTCTTACTATAGTACTTAAACAAGAGGCCATTGACACTGCCCACCAGATGGCTAAGGGCTTCCTGCTGAAAGGTGGACTCAGCCTGTTGCTCTTTTCTACAACACGACCTCGTTGGTGCATATGTTCTACAAAGAGTGCACAGGCAAAACAAAAATCAGGGAAATGAATCAATTTTCACTGCTGCTAAAGGACCTTGCCACAGCTCAAAAGGCATCAAGGGAAGGAGAAAAGGAAGCAGCATCACCCAGACAGCCTGCGCCCTGCCCACGCCTGCAGCACAACCCGAAAGACGCCATATGTTAAGCAAAGCCGCTGCACAACGGCCCTGGCTGTGAGTGTATTAAATCAGTGCTTCTCAAGCGGCGGTCCGCGGACCCCTAGTGGTCCGCTCCGTAATTGCAAGGGGTCAGTGAAAATAAAATAAATGAAAAGAAAAAGATTGTATGACATTTATAGAAATAGGATTAATTTACTCAAATATGACTCAGACCTTCATCTACTTAAACTACACAGGGTAACATGACTTTTTCTTCTCTAAGATCTAAACTCCACCCCTACCCAAACCCTCCAGATGGGGTGGGGGGGTCCTGTCAAATCAAGTACTGTCATCACTGTTGCCCAAAGTAATAACTGTTTAAAATTCCTATATAATTTATAATTAATATATTGAGTATTCTTTGGGAAGACTCAAAGGATTCTGATGGAGATCTTTTCACCACAATAGTTTTATTTTTTTTTAACTTTTACTTTGTTATCTTTTACATTTTTTTCTTTCCTGGAGTAAAATGTGTTTTTGTATGTTATTGTACATACAGTATTTTATTTTTGCTTAATAATTGAACCCAAAAAAGTACCAAATATTTTTTGGAACAATAATAATGTTGAGGTGAGACATTCCGGTGTTACAATTACAGTAGGCTACAAGGCAGTAGTTAAATATCAAATACGTTACCCATAATGTTATCCAGTTATGAGCGAGAGTTATTTCGGTCCAAGTGAAATTGGAAGTGCTTAAACGTTAGTCTGCTATAGATGTCCTAGTTATTTTCAGTTCATTTGATCTCTGCTGGAGAAAAGGTGAACTGCGGCCGTGCAGCTACTTTGGGATCATGTTACAACATATAGATTTGTGAAATTGCTTGTAACCTTTTTTTTAATTTTAAGGACACTGGTGTAAGTATGACATATTTGGTAAAAGTCATGAAAGGGCGATGCTGAAATGTGGCTTTTTGTTAGGTTTAATAAAGTGTTATATTTTCTAGGGGTCAAAATACCCCCCATCCCCCGTGTTAATTTGTATGGCATGAAAGACTGACATGCCACGTCATGCTACTGGCATGATGCGTGTTCATACAGCGCGTCATGCTACTGGCATGATGCGTGTTCATACGGCGCGTCATGCTACTGGCATGATGCGTGTTCATACGGCGCGTCATGCTACTGGCATGATGCCTGTTCATACGGCGCGTCATGCTACTGGCATGATGCGTGTTCATACAGCGCGTCATGCTACTGGCATGATGCCTGTTCATACGGCGCGTCATGCTACTGGCATGATGCCTGTTCATACAGCACACAGGCTATGGGGCTTTCAGAATGGTGCCCAAACAAGTGGACTCATTGTGGTGTTTGCCAAATATTTCATTCTTCTTCTGTTGTAATGACTGAAAGGCTTACTCATGACAATTCAATGATGTTATACTTTTGACGGAAATGAATATAATGACATGACGACTAGACCAATTGATAAAACGTGCACGGTGAATCGATATATTGGAAATTCACAAATTCTTAATGTTCAAACAACCTTCTGTACCTATTCAACCCATTCTTTCGTCCATTGTCCTCCCCTTCTGTCCCTTTGTCCACTTCCCACCTCTCTGTGCCAGACTATTGAGGTTGCTGAGAATGCTGACTGCAGTCTATTGCACAGAGACATGATGCAGGTCATCTTTTCCTTGGCCAGAGCCGGACACCAGCAGCACGTCCCAGAGATGACTGAGCTCATGAGGCATGACAGGGGCTTCGTGCCAGGTACATGCATACATTTATTCACATACGGTGGACTAAAAAGGTCTACACACCCCTGTTTAAATGCCATGTTATTGTGGCATAAAAAAATTAGACCATGACAAATCATTTCAGAACTTCATCCACCTACAATGTGGCCTATATCCTGCATAAGGCAGTAGGAAAAACAAACAAGTCCTTTTTAGGAGGGAAAAATATTGTGGTTGCATAAGTGTGCACATCCTCTAACAATTGAGGATGTGACTGTTCAGCAATCATATTCAATTGCATTTGAAAAAATAGTCAGTACATACCTGCCATTAATTAAAGTGACTGATTAGTCACAGATAAAGGGTAAAAAGGGTAAAGGGGCATTTAGCAGGCGCTTTTGTCCAAAGCGACTTTCAATCAGTACATTTGTGTGGTTGGACATGTGGATCCTCCGGCCCTACAGTTAGGAGATGCCCCGCTCTGTGACTTTCCTGACCTTTGCTTAGTTGTATCTTGGAGGAAACGCCATGTTGAGCAAAGTGCTTACAAAGCATCGCAGATCTCATTATTGAAAGGTATTTGTCTGGAGTAAGGTACAAAAGAATTTCCAAGGCATTAGATACACCATGGAACACAGTGAAGAGTCATTACCAAGTGGAGAAAATAAGGCACAATTAGAAAGAATTGGACATCCCTCCCTAAGTTATGAAGTCAATGAGAAAACTGGTCATGGAGGCTCCCAAGATGGGGCGGCAGTAGCTCAGTGGGTAGAGCGGGTCGTCCACTTATCGTAGGGTCGGCGGTTCGATTCCCTCCTCCAGCTGTCCGCATGTTGAAGTGTCCTTGAGGATGACACTGAGCGCCAACTTGCCCCCCCGGGCGCTGACCACGGCTGCCCACTGCTCCGATGTAACATAGGATGGGTCAAATGACCACAGCTGCCCACTGCTCCGATGTAACATAGGATGGGTCAAATGACCACAGCTGCCCACTGCTCCGATGTAACATAGGATGGGTCAAATGACCACAGCTGCCCACTGCTCCGATGTAACATAGGATGGGTCAAATGACCACAGCTGCCCACTGCTCCGATGTAACATAGGATG
>JAOPUI010000038.1:15940125-15952232 GCA_027123135.1 Urophycis floridana
CCACACTGGCCTGGGAACGCCTCGGGATCCCCCAGTCAGAGCTGGCTGATGTGGCCCAGGAAAGGGAAGTGTGGGGTTCCTTGCTCGAGCTGTTGCCGCCGCGACCCGACCCCGGATAAGCGGTACAAAGTGAGTGAGTGAGTGAGTGACATCGTCAGCACCAATTTGAGGCCAGATATACTTTTGGTCTCAGAGGCAACTAAGAACATCCTCATCATGGAGCTGACGGTGCCATGGTAAGACCGCTTGGGGGAGGCTCATGAAAGGAAAAGGACCAAATATGAACATCTGTTCATTGGCTGTCGAGAGCAGGGCCGAAGGCAAAGTGCATGCCTATCGAAGTAGGCTGCAGAGGATTTGTGGGGCAATCACTCCACAGAGCCCTCCGTGTACTGGGCATCACAGGAGGAGCAAGGACCAGAGCCATCAAGAACATCACAGAGGCAGCCGAGAAAGCATCGAGATGGCTCTGGATCCGGAGAGAAGGTCCATGGGGACAAGCGAATGCCACCCAAACACACACCGCGGTCTGATCAACTGTGATGGGGTCACGTAGAGGAGGGTGTATGATGTTGTGAGACCCGAAACACCTGAGGATAACAGGTTCCATCACTGATGATGTCTTCAGGTGCATCAGAAGATGTATCAATGAACTAAATACTTGAAAATGCACATGAATTTTAGGTTAATTTATAGAGGGTTGGAGGTGGTCCAAATTCTTTGACACATTTGAGCATTAAAAAATTACTTGAAAGTAACGCAATAGTTACTTTCCCTAGTAACTAGTTACTTTTATTATTTGTAACTCAGTAACTAATTCAGTTACTTTTTGGGAGAAGTAACTAGTAGCTGTAACTAATTATTTTAAAGTCTTTTTTTAAAGATACAATCTTGCATTTTAATTACAAATGTTATGTCATTACTTATGAGGAGAGGGTTAACATCACTGTGCTCTTGTAGACTGACATGTGCAGATAAATGTCAATGTCAATTCATTTGGGGGTCACACAGGATGAAATGTTTGGCGTGAAAAGGGTTTTTTGGAGTGAGAGAAAGAAGAGAAAAAAGGTCACAATGGTGGTTGTTAGATGGACAGTGTGTCGTGGCAAATTTCCAGCAATATTATACCAAGGGTTTCCCTGCCTTCCAGACTACACTCTCCTTGTGACTCAACCCGCCCGCTGCTTGTGTCAGCAGACTGGCATTTATCTATTTTTTGGTTGCTACTTTTATATAAAGTTGTTGACTTTGTGTTGTTGAACTGAAAGTAGTTGTGTGACTGTGACTGACAGTGATTCAGTTGAATCTGTTATTTAGTAGTTCATTATCCGCGATTGTGCATGGGACTTTGCATAGGTCTTTGAATTTTGATATACAAGATATACAGCAGGGTTGCTAATTGGGTGTGGCTGATAGACAAGATACATCTAGTTATAGTTTATAAGTACATTATACCTGGCAACCATACATACAGCAACGTACTGTTATTGCACAAATTCATAATATTCTAAATGGATACATGTTGGGCTGTTGGTTGCAAGCAAGCATTAGATTAAAAAAAAAAACTTTGTTGTGTTAATTATGTGTCAGTCACTTTACATCAGAGCAGGGGCGTGTCTAAGCATAGGCAATCTAGGCGGTCGGTAGAGCACCAACTTGTAGGAGGACGCCAATTGAGCGCCTGCCCCCATATATTTGTATTATTTGAAAAAACCTTTTTTACCCCATTTTCTCCAAATGTTAGTAGTAGCAAATTCCAGACCTATTTATTTGTTATCTGGGAGACGAGAGACGGTGGGTGAGGGGGCAGGTACAGATTTGACCCACATATCGGGCAGCGCTGTGGCTGTACCACATGGCTGAGATTAGGCCGACTGGGCCTGTAGTAATACAGCTCCGATGCTATCCTTGGATGAGTCAGTGGATATTTTGATCTTTTTGATCTTTGATCTTTTTTGACACACACCATCAAATTCACCCATTTTGTGGGCTCCACTTTCTTCATGACTCCAAGTGATGTCATATGGTCAGGTTCTTCTTTCGGCTTTTCACGCAGTGGTGCCGTGCATCATCTTTCAGTTGTATTTTGTAGGTGAATGGTGAGACACCAAACCCCTGGAAGATGTCTGAATACTGATACACAATTACCTCTACACTATGTTGTGTACTGTTGTTGTTGATGCAGTACTCTTTTAACCAGGCCTAAATGTTCACGTGCTTTGTCACCTAGTAGTAAGTAATGTCCATCTGGAACAACAACAAACATGAGCTGATGTTCCTTTTCTTTAAGTTTTACTTTGAGTCTGCGTATGCTTTTTGTGTTGATTTGATGTCAAATATAGGCTTTTAGCTTCACTGAATTGGGATGAATGTGTGGTTTTACCTTCATGGCTCTGATGTCACGTTCACTCATTATATTGTCTTTGGCCCCTGTGTCCAGCTTGAGAGGAATGACAGCTCAATTTATTTTTAATGGCACAATCCACTGAATCCAATCAAACTCCTGCTCAACTACTGTATGTTTGTCTTTAACTGTTGTGTATTTATGTCTGAAATCATCCTGCATAACCATGCTTACAAAATGATTACACAAGAGCCGTTTCTTCTACTGTATGCACATGTTTCCCTTTGGAAAAGCATTCCTTGGCATAGTGATAGTAGTCATAGTAGTCTTTCCTTTACATTTGTTACAGACTTTTCCATATGCTGGGAATTGTTTAGGTCCATGTTGGGAGTCACATCGTTTGCACATAAAATGTTCTGTGTCTTTCTGTTGCTTCGGTAAACTTTTTTTAACTAGTAATCCGTATGTAATGACCGGTGTGGCAACAAATTGCATTTCGAGACGTAAACCCCACGCAATCCCTCCGTTGAAGTATCACGGGCTCATGACGGCGTCCGAGCAACGGCGTGGCCATTGCGTCATCACGACACGATCCCTACGCAGAAGTATAAACCAGCCTTAACACTGCATCAGGATTGGACTCAAACAGATGTTTTGATGAATGTTAACACATTTGAAATATCTGGCACTATATAATAACGGTTATCAATGGACTTGGTTGAGCCATGAATGATTTGAGGCAGGCAGATTGACTTAAATTCAACACACAATGTTTTTGTTATGACCACAGTATGGCTTTCTTTATATTGTATAACTTTAGAATTATTTGTGTGACTTTCTTTGTATATAGTATAAATTGTATCATGGCATACGACATGTAATAGTGAATTCTCCTCATGGTCCAACTCTCCAACTCTCCAACTCTCCCTCTCTCTCTCTGTCTCTCTGGTATTGGGATCTTGTTGCTATAGGAATGGCCGAGCGGGCTCCGGCCCCCGGGCTTTTTGACCAGAAGGTTCCGGTCACCAGCTTTGACCAGCAGCAGCAGCCAGTGAAGGTGGTCTACTACCGGGCCCTGTACCCCTTTGATGCACGCAGTCATGATGAAATCAGCATCGCCCCGGGGGATATCGTCATGGTTGGTCCTACAAGCAGACAAACACACAAACACATACAGCGACCGTCATCGCTGCACCCGCTTACTGTAGAAGTAACCTCCGAAAAAGTCTTGAGTGGCTGTGTGTCCGGATGCTTGGAGAGAGACAGGAAGGAATGGAAGGAAGGGCTGACATAGTCACAACGAGTGATGACATTTCTATACTTAAGATTATGGTTCTGAAGTTATCTGGTAGTTAGTGGTCATTGATCAAATCTTTCCTTTATGGTAAATGTGCTTGAATGTTGATAGGCACTGTGTGCACTGTGTGCGTGGGTGTGGGTTTGCCCACATGTGTGGCTGTGTAATAACTGTTTGCTCTCTCCTTTGGCATCCAACCTGAAGGTTAAAGGGGAGTGGGTAAGTTATTGCCCCGCCCACTGTGTTGTCTTCACCAATCAGAGGCCATGATTTAGTTGACGACACGTTGCCATTGGTTGCCATTGCCTTGATTGCCTCAAAATCCACCTTTTGTTGTTGTTGCTTTTGTTCCACTTGTTGCAGTGTGACATTAAGTGAGAGCATTGCCTTGATGCTCCTCAAACCGTCTGGTAAATCATTCGTCAATCATCTGTCCATGACGAAGAAGTGTTTTGTCCTGTCAGACAAGTTTCAGTTGTCACTCACTATTGAGAGAGATGCCCTCTATCCAGTGGTTTGCCCAAACTACTGGTAGCTAGGACAACAAAAGTCAAGAATAATGGGTAATCCTGTACACTGGTACCATTCTTTACTGTTCGTATTAAAACCACCTCATCCTCATACAGTTATCTGCATAGGAGATATGAATGTAGATCTGTTATGTGTAGATGTGATGTTTTGTGTGACAATGCTGCCTCCATCATTCCCTCAGGTGGATGAATCCCAAACCGGGGAACCTGGTTGGCTAGGAGGAGAGCTGAGGGGACGGACTGGGTGGTTTCCAGCCAATTACGCGGAGCGGATCCCTGACAGCGAAGCACCAATCAGCCTGCGTAGCTCTGCCTCGGCCACGCCCACTCCCACCCAGCAGCCTGTAGCTACCCCTCCCCCCGCGCCTGGACAGAGCTCCTCCACATCTTCAGCCAGCAGTAACTGGGCGGACTTCAGCACCACGTATGTACCCTGTGAATAGGATGATACACAGTGACTCAAAATATAGACTGTATACAAATTAAACATACATTCTAATGACAGAATTATATTTTGAATTCATTAAAACTTAATAATAATGGTAGGCAACATAGAAGTCAATGTAACTGTGTGTGTGCATGTAGCTGGCCCTCCACAACAGCCAACCAGTCAGACAGCGAGGGCTGGGATGCCTGGCCCACATCGTCCACCAATCAGAACCCTTCCCTGAGTGTTCCTTCTGCGCAACTGCGGCAGCGATCCGCCTTCACACCCGCCACCATGACAGCCGGCTCCTCCCCGTCTCCTGTTCTGGGACAGGTAGCATTGTTACTGATTCATTCCTGTTCCTACTGCAAAGTGTATATTCCCAAGTCATCACAATATGTTTACAGTGACTTACAATAGACAGATTTTTGTTGGTTACTCAGGATATGAAATTATCGTATGCAAATTCCCTTTTGCTGTTTTTGTTTTTTTCTTCTTTTTCCTTTTCCCTTTGTTTCTTTCTTTCTCTGTCATTCACTCACTCGCTGACTCACTCACTCACTCCTCCATGATGCGTTTCTTTGTGTTGATCTGTCAGGGAGAGAAGGTAGAAGGCCTGCAGGCTCAGGCCTTGTATCCATGGAGAGCCAAGAAAGACAACCACCTCAACTTCAACAAGAACGAGGTAAAAATGTGTTTCTACTGAGGGATGATAAGCCATTATATTAGAATGTCCTTGTTATATCATTCATTGATTTGTAACCCTAACTAGAAAGTGTTATTTCATGCAAAGAATTACTTGTGCATACGAATGCCCGTAATCATTGAGATACATTTAGTTGACGTGGGGATTGAACCGCCAACCCTCTGGTCATGGAACCCACGCTCTACCCACTGAGCTATGCTGTCCAGTTAACAGCTGTAAAATATTTAGGCCAATATATGAACAGCTCCTGCCACTTGTTGTAGCTCCAGTGCTGGTTGGTTTTGGGCTAGCGGCTAACAGTATTTCACTAGTTTGGCTAGCTGGTCTGCACTATCATTTGAAGACATGCACAAAGTTTGACAGCAAAAAGACTAAAACACCCAAAACAAGAGCCCTTACCTTGGCTGTAATTTGAGAAATGTGCCTCAAATAGAAATTTTACAAGCGACTCGAAGGCAAAAGGAGCAAGGCAGTAGGTGGAGTCAAAGGACTCAATGTTATCTCTCTGGGAGTTCTTTGCACTTTTAATCGCAAATATCTCAAAAAGTATAAAGTTGTATGAAAAATACATAGCACAGGTATAGGGAAGCAGACCTTTGTAATTCAGTGTGAATTAAATCTTGGGGTTCAGTCTTTGATTAGCCTCCATGAATTGCAGACATTTTGTGTGAAGAAGAAGAATATTTCCTATGAACAACAATAATGAATATACAATCACAAGTATTTACATGTCAGCGTTACGGTAATGCATGTCCTTAGGGTCTGTTTGACCAGGGTCTGTTTGACAGTCCCCGTGGCCTTCTCCTCCTGTAGATAGCGTTACGGTAATGCATGTCCTTAGGGTCTGTTTGACCCCGTGGCCTTCTCCTCCTGTAGATCATCATGGTCCTAGAGCAGCAGGACATGTGGTGGTTAGGGGAGCTGCAGAGCGGCCAGAGGGGCTGGTTTCCCAAGAGCTACGTCAAGCTCATCTCAGCCACCATGACGGCCCCGCCCCCAGCGGCCCCTTCCCCTGCCCCCCCACGCAGCAAGACCACCAGGTGAGGGGAGGGCCCGCTGTTAGGCCACAGACCGGGATCTCTGAACCCTGTTTCATGTTGTTCATCTTCAGTCACGCAGTCAGAAAGACAGACTGCCAAGGAAGCTCTCACAAACAAGGAATGCTTTTTTTTTTTTTTTGCTGGGGTGTTACCACAGCAAGTTCAATTCTGAAAAGTACCTGAAAAGTTCACTCACAATGTTGGTTACTTTGAGATATTTCATGATCATTGATTCATTCACACTGCGCTCCCCCTCCCCCCAGTGAGTCTGGAGCATCAGACAGTCCACCCTGTGGCAAACCCTCTCCCTCCCCCACCAAGCTGTCTGAGTCTGGGGAAGGTAAGACACACACACACGCACACGCACACGCACAATGCAATACACATGCACAGACACTGAACCCCACAGACTGGACGCACATAGTTACTCATTGTGCTCATTGTCTGTGCCTGCATCCAGAGTATATGGCCATGTATACCTATGAGAGCAGCGAACAGGGAGACCTCAGCTTCCAGCAGGGGGACATTGTGGTGGTGACCCGCAAAGAAGGGGACTGGTGGACCGGCGTGGTCAGCGGCAAGACTGGGGTCTTCCCCTCCAACTATGTGAAGCCGCGGGACTCCAGCTCTGAGGTGTGTGACACAAGACACCTTGGCCACTCCTGATGAGTTCTTCATAATAAAACACTGAGCAGTGAAGGGATGGGATGAGTCGATGGGATTATTTTATAGTCAAAGATCATATGTCTTCAAAGATAATCAGTTCATTCACAAACACTTCCCCCCCAATCAATCACTTATCATTCAGCGCTCTGCAGATTCCATGCGTAGTTATTGCAAGAAGGTATTGAAAAGCAGCAACACACAAGTTGCCCTCTGACTCTTGTGTTACAGCTGCTTCTGTATCAAAGCTGACTGCAAATAGATATTTCGAGCACATATCAGAGAGACATTTACAAACATACGGTATGCATTTATTATAGTCGGATTTATGTATAGGCGGCATATTTGAAACAAAACCGGGCTTCTTATTCCACAATATTCCTGCCTCCCATGATGCTTTTGTGCAAACAGTGCGGTCTGTTTCAGGTTACTTGGACTAACGTGGCAGCTGGTTTGCAAGATGCTGGCGCACAGTTAGATATAAAACCATGTGATATTCATCAACCCTCAGACCTCCACCATGGATGGATGCAAAGATGATTTATAAAGTGACTGAGAACAACTCATGGGAGTGTTTTTAGTGTCTTAGTCCAGTCCTGTGCTGAAGAGCTCTGAGGCGTTTCGGTACTCACATACCAGCAAAACTGGACTTCTGATTATATGTGGTCACGATTTGTATAAACACGTATATTATAATGTATTAGTTGTGAATGAAGTGTTGGATGACAGGGATGTGTTCATGTTACATTCATGTTGATCAGCCTGCCTGGGCTGTAATGTCTCACTGCGTTCAGGCTGGATACACAAAGTAATCTCTTGCAAACCAGCTGCCACAACATTGGTGCAAGTAACCAAGTATCATTATTTCTAACAACAATAAAGTGTCCTGTTTTAGCATGGACAGCATTTAG
Source organism: Urophycis floridana (assembly GCA_027123135.1). Classification (NCBI taxonomy): domain Eukaryota; kingdom Metazoa; phylum Chordata; class Actinopteri; order Gadiformes; family Phycidae; genus Urophycis; species Urophycis floridana. The sequence continues at coordinate 15,948,044 of JAOPUI010000038.1, forward strand.
CATTTAGCTGCATAACAGGCGGAATATAGAAGGATGCCTCAAGATAAAACATCTCAACAGGTACCAGAAATACACATGCAATCGTTTGTATCATGGTAGTACATCGAACTAGAAAATGTAATTCCACGCAAGGAATTACTTGTGCACAGGAATGCCCGTAATCATTGAGATAAAATAAAATAAGGTGGGGATCAACACGCCAACACACACTCTACCCCCCCAGCCCTGCTGCCCAGTTGACAGCAGGAGCAAATAGTGGAGTCAAACATTACAATGGAAAGCTAGGCTCAGTGTTATCTCTAGAAGAGTTTTCTGTCTTTTAATCGCAAAATCTCAAAAACTATAAAGTTTGCAAAAATGAAAAATACACAGCACAGCCATACGGAGGTAGACCTTTATAATACAGTTTGAATGAAATCTCGAGGTTTAGTCTTTTAGCCTCCATTATTTGCAGACATTTGGTGTGAAGAAGAATAATATGACAAAAAGCGATATCTAGATATAATAATTATAATTAACAATAATTATGTTTAATATTTAAAGGGAAGTCCAGGATTCAGTAGAATGACATGATATTATATCAATGTGATATACGTACAATTTCATGAAAATATATAGATACAAATAGCAGTACATGGGTAGTAGTGTGATATTAGTAATGTAAAAAGGTAATGTGAAGTAATGCTGGACACCTAAGGATTACTTCTGACCATTACTTCTGACATTACAAGCTAAAAACAAGATTTAATGTGAGGAGAAAGTGGCTCCTCCCTGCAAGTGTCTTCACACTTCTTTGAAATGGTTCAATGTGCTGTTTTCAGTTTACTGGGATGCTTCAAGTGCCTTTTAATGAAATGATTTCTGCATCAGCACGTTGGCCCACTGATGGCAATACAGATACAATACAGAGGGACCTTCTGACATACTTCTGATAGGCTGACAGGCTTACTGTGTGTGTTTTTACATGGACACACATATATATGTACTGTATATACACTATTTCATTGTCTTTTTTTTGTCTCTCTAGTCTTTGGGCCCAGCAGGGAAGACTGGCAGTCTGGGCAAGAAGCCAGGTAAACCATCAGTCTGATGTGTTTACTGTGTGACCAAGTGAAATGATGCTGCATTGAAGTGATCCAAGTCATAAGCAAGCCTCTATCTAATCCATTCTCTCTCTCTCTCGCTCTCTCCACTGATCAAACAGAGATTGCACAAGTGATCGCCCCCTACAGTGCTACAGGGGCAGAGCAGCTGACCTTGGCTCCAGGACAGCTCATTCTTATCCGGAAGAAAAATCCTGGTGGCTGGTGGGAGGGAGAACTTCAGGTACACACACACACACACACACACACACACACACACACACACACACACACACGTACACACACACGTACACACACACCATCATCTTAATCTTCTTCATCCATGAGACAACAGGATGTAATTAGGATGTTATTAATGTTAATGTGTAATATCAACTAGCTCGTAGCTTCACATATCTGGGGTCAATGCTTATCAATATTGATTTCAATAATAAATATGAGTAAAATCACATGCCATAACTGATATTCTACACCCAATACATGCTTTTTTAGCAAATTCCATGCATTTCAATATGAAAGTTTTTTCTGTCCGACGAAGACTTATTTAACTCATCCAATCCATCCGGTGTGTGACACCAGGCACGGGGGAAGAAACGCCAGATTGGTTGGTTTCCAGCCAATTACGTGAAGCTATTGAGCCCCAGCACCAGCAAGACCACGCCCACCGAACCCATTCCACCCAAGTTGGCTCCCTCCAACTCAGGTGAACACACACACACAATGCTGCCTGCGTAGCGAAGGCACTTCAGTGGAAGACCACAATCACATGCACGCGCCTATGCTGCCCAATCAGACACCCCGTGGTTTGATTCCTGTGTTTCCTCCTAGGTCTAGTCTAATGCCCCTTGCTTAACCATACATGGTTGTTTGATAAGGATGCATTGGTTTTCAAACACCAGAAGGGTAACAGAAGATACCGCTCTCAGGCTTCCCTCTAGACAGGCGCAGTCTAGAGGGAAGGGACAGGGACACATTAGTCCAATATCAGGTTGATGTCATAGTGTGTATGTGTGTCTTAGACAGCAGCCATTGCGTGTGATACGAGTACAGCTGTATCTGATCCAGTGAGAGGACTGTAGAGAGGGACACCAGGCTGAGCGGCTCCCTCTCTCCCCAGCTCTGTGTCAGGTGATCGGCATGTACGACTACGTGGCCCAGAACGACGACGAGCTGGCCTTCCTCAAGGGTCAGGTGATCACCGTGGTCAGCAAGGACGACTGTGATTGGTGGAAGGGGGAGCTCAATGGGCGAGAGGGTCTGTTTCCTAGCAACTACGTCAAGCTGACAACCGATACGGACCCCAGCACTCAGTGTGAGTTCACACGGGCACGCACACACACACACACACACACACACACACACACTGCCACAGACACCTCATTGAGATTGAGCTTGCACATGTACACGTGCACAGTGTGAGTGGATAGGTGTAGCACAGACACAAAGTCAAGGGACACACATGGCACCGTCTTGCTCCCTTCTCTCTCTGTCTCTCTCTCTCTCTCTCTGTCTCTGTCTCTGTCTCTGTCTCGCTGTCTCTCTTTCAAACACACACACACAACCCAGAGCCAGGAGTGGAGATTCTGTCCCTCTCCTGACCTTTGACCCTGTCCGGTGGTTGGTTGACCTTGACACTCCTCTGGACCTCTTTGAAAGCCTCCCAGTCATCCGCCACCTCTGGGTGTGTGTGTGTGTGTGTGTGTCCACCCAGACACATGTGTGTTTGTTTGCATGTGTTTCTTTGTTTCCCTCTCCCTGCATGCGCCCCTCCAGCATGACCCCCCATAGAGTCTCTAGAATGCACCCGGGGCAGTTTGACACCCATCGCAGCGCTCACGGCCTTTCTCTTATAGATCTTCTGGTTTTTCTACTTCTCCCATTTTGCTGCTGCTCGTTTTATATTAACACAATGCAAACAGGGCAGCACCATCCATGCAAGCATGCACAAACAGCAATTGCAATTTTGTGAGAAAGTGATGTTCCTGTTTGATGGTTAAAATGAATGCACTCAGAAGAGATGGACAGATAGATGCATATAAAATCAGCACAATATACTAATAAGCTGAATAGATGCAAAATAGATTTAGATGGAGATACAGCAAGGTTACTAAGAATATTTGTATTCACATTGAAATGAAGATGATATATGTTCAAACTGCCTCGTTCTAGACACTTCTTCTACATCAGAAAACACCTCCACACTGCCTGCTGCACGCTTCGCCCACCTACCACCTGATTGGTTGTTGTTCTTGTTGTTGTTTTTTTTTGTTTAGTTGTTTTTGTTGATGTTGTTGTTGTCGTCCTCTCTCTAGGATCATATCATTACCCAGAACCCCCCTCTCCTCCTCAAAGCCCTCAAAGAGACCCACTAGGCCACGCCCACTAGGCCACTCAACCAATGGGACAGCAGCAAGAGGTCACATGACCAGGAAATGGCGACTCTCCACCAATAGAAGTCAGAGACAGACAGACATTAAGACAGACACAATGTAATGTTAAAAGGCCAAAACACTTGACTGTCTTTGCACGATGCTGAGCGGACACGGCCAGAAACTGTGTCAATGTAAAGCTGGCACAGCACTGTTTCAATTGGAGGGACCCTAGTAGTCACTGCTGCTGCTCTCTCTCTCTCTCTCTCTCTCTCTCTCTCCCCCTCTCTCTCTCTCTCTCCAAACAAGGAGTTTCATTGAAAATGTATGAAAAAACAAAACCAATGAATCCATCATCAGTGTGTCCAGGTGGCTCATGATGCTCGCAGCGCGGCAGCATTTCTAATGCAGTGGTGACTCATCACACCAGACGTTGCCATGGCGGGGATTGGAATCGAACCCTGGACGTCTGGCTCCGCGGTCCCCGCGCCGTCGGCCGGGCATCAGCGGCGCCGTGCGCTGATCGGGGGTCTCGCTCTGCCCCGGCCGTCCAGCGTGTGCTAACACCAGACGTGTTCTGTCTGAACGTGTAATCACACACAGACACACATGCAGCAGACAGACAAGAGGGAGGGGGAGGAGGAGGAGGGGGAGGAGGGGGAGGGACGGGGGAGGAGGAGGGGAGGAGGACGGAGGAGAGAGGACAAAGAAGAGGAG
>JAOPUI010000038.1:16038671-16050629 GCA_027123135.1 Urophycis floridana
TTCATCACTTGTGATGAACCTATAATAAAATGGATACATTGACAGCTTGGGACACTATGATCTTCATCACTTGTGATGAACCTATAATAAAATGGATACATTGACAGCTTGGGACACTATGATCTTCATCACTTGTGATCTATAATAAAATGGGGCTGTGGCGTGTCTTTCACACCATAGAGGATACTCCCTCATGCCATCACCAGAGACTTTACACTCTTTACAGAGTTAATTCTGTGGTACATGTTTTCATTTGTCTAGTACAGCAACTCTACTTAACCTTGTGGAGTTGAGTAGAGTTGCTCAATATTCTCAAGCTCATTACTCAATTGTCTCTTTAAAAAACATGACGATACATCTCATCATTTTAGCTGCAGGTAAATCATGCAATGATTAAGTGGTGAACACCCCAAGAAACAAACTGGTTCCTTCCAAGATGGTGACCCGAGAACACGGAATGAAGAAAAAAATGAAAATAAAACCATACAGAAGGAGCTTACGTCATCAGTCTGCTGGGGCTCCTGCATGACAAACTCCCGGACCATGGAGGGACTGAACTCCACCAAGTAGGAGAAGATGTCTGTGGCAGCCGCCCTCACCTGCAGGTCATCCATTCCCTGAGAGAAAAGAGTGTTGAGAAGACATGTCTAGAAGGAGGAGGAAGTAACACTGCAATTCATACATCCATAGTGCAATCATTTTAACAGCCAAGAGAGGAATTGAAATAAAAGACTTCATACCAACAGGAGCAGACAACCACTTGTTGAGACGTACCATGACTATTTCAAGAGCAGGCAGTATGCCTAGATTCGCCAGAGTCTTGAAGAAGGCATCCCTGTTTTGCGGTTGCAACGTTTGCGAAAAAGCACAAAATTCTTTGAAAAAATTTACCTGGAAAGGACGGAAGAAAGTTACCAAGCTGTTCATTGAACAATTCAACTGTTCATTGAACAGTTAAATTGTCGTGGTCACGTTTCTGAACCAACACAGAACGGGTTGAACAGTTGAATTGTCATGGTCACGTTTCTGAACCAACACAGAACGGGTTGCCATCCCCACTTGTTGTGTCCTCTTAATTATTTTACAGCACGTTGAGAATTAAGGCTATATTGTTATATAATCCAAGAGCCAATAGCTGTGGCCAGTGTGCTAAACTAGCAAAGGAAAATGGCCTATACGCTATATAGAAATACAACTATCTATTATGTGTATAATATAACTATGTACAACAATAAATCATGGACAGGGGATGTGACATTCTACTCACAAGCTCTCTTCTTTTACTGGCCTCTGTTGCTTCGTCTGTGAGCTGCGCCAAGACTTCAGTTAAGAACTTCTCGTCCTCCTGCCGCAGAACAAAACCAGGTTACTGACATCTTTGTATAACATGTTCAATTGTATCAAGAATGTGATGTTTGAATGCCATTGAAAAGGATGAATGTCAATTTTAAAATACAAGGCAGCCACCTACCAATGTTTTATTACAATGCATTGCAGTATATATATTACAATTACAAGCAACGCAAAACAGCTTACTCTATGCCAAAACACTTCAATAGTCAATGTTAATGATAACCAGTGTTTGTTAATGTTGTCAATGTTAATGATAACCAGAGGGGTAAAAACAAACAAACTTGACAGCTTTGAAGTGAAAGTAAAAGTTTGATATTTGTTCAACACACCAAGTCAAAAACTGAGTTCACTTTACAGTTAGGGTGAAGATGCTCATTCAGAATATGAACATATTTATTTTTACAAATATTTATGTGTGCAATAGCTATAAATGTAACCCAACACCACATTAATCACAAAGGTTACATTCATAATGAATTGTGTTCATCCAGAACATGGAAATCAATGGACATTGATTCAGGACGTTTATGGAAGTATTACATTATAAGCCATTTAGGAGTCCATAATAAACCTTGACATGAGACAAGACTGAATTGACCAGGACACTATTTTTTCTTGGGACATTAAGAGAAGATTATGTTGCTCAAATTCATTAAATTGCATGTATTGCAAAAGTTAAATGAGAAACGTATAAGGTTTAAAAAAAATTAAATAAAAAAAGCAGACATGGTGTACAAAAAACACAACCCTATTAAATACATTAACCTGAAGTGGGGGTGGGAAAAGCACTCTTTGTACCACTACGTAGGTCAAGAAATGTATAAGTGACAGTCAAGACAAATACTTAACCACAGAAATGTTCATGACTCAATATGTAAGGTAACTTACCTGCAACATGCTGACAATCTCCACCTTGTTGAAAAAGATAAAGGAAGTGAGAGTGGAGAGGAAGTTCTCCTCAAAGACTGATGGCGTGGGCAGGATGATGTCCTGGATATACTGCACCCGGTACGTCTGGTGGATCTTCTGTCGCAGCTCAGAGTCTGTGATGGGGATCACCTCCTTGAACTTGGCCGTCTTGGTGAGGAATTCTCTGTGGCGCTTAGGCTGGACCAGCGCCGGGTCATATTCCAGACAACCCACCACGTCCATGATACAGTCATCGGAGAACATCACCTCAAACAGCGCCGCTTTATTGAGGAACAGCACACCCCGCACAATCTCATACAGGTGGTGCAAGCCTTCCCTGTTGTCCAAGTCCTCACACACCTGGAACAGGCCCAGGAGCTTCTTAATGTAGCCCTCACTCATCAGGGCCAGAGCCAGCTTCTCCCTGCGGATGGGAGAGGAGAGGACAGAGGTGACCAGGTCCGCCATCTCCTCCAGCCTGCTCAGCTCGCAGGGAGGTAGCTCCACTAGATGACTGGTCTCGGGCAGCTCCTCCAAGCGTTCCTCTTCAGACTCATCTATGGGGTCCTGGGTGATCTCCAGGGCTGGGTCCTTCCCCTGTTCCTGTAGAGGGACAGGGCTGATTCAAGGCTGATGTACAATTTGGACCAATTTTCATGGCAATCTAAAGATGATTCCTATACTAAAGTATCTTTAAATGTGCTTCATGGGGAAACATGAAATTGGTCAGTCGAGTTTGACTTGAGTATGCAATACCTGGCAAATCTTCTCCCAGATCTCATCGCAGCCAGCCTTTTCCTGGAAGCTCAAAGCAAGGTCATAATTCTCAGCTTCGGACCAGACAATCAGGGTGTCCTTTAGGGAAAAATTAATATTTTTAATAATTAAAAATGACTAGCTTAAGCTATAATTGAATGGGGCCATTCATCATTTTGGATGGTTGGCGTAACATTGTACTGCAACTGGAAAACAATATGTATTATTTTCACATGCCATGTAAATTAAATGCCAAATCTGAACAAATGCAACGATGGACAAGAGGAAATATTGGCACAGGCTAAACTCTGCAGATTACACTTACTTGTTGTTTCTGATAGGCAGTATTGGGACTTATTTTGGATTCCAATAGAAGTGACCCTAAAACACAAGGTAAAATGAGTTTCCCCATTGTAACACATAACATTAACACAGCGTGATGATTATCCAATTTCTAAAAGCAGAGTCTATCGAGATAATTATGGAAAACGGTTTGGCTTTGGGGAACACAAACACAAAAATATAAGGGTTGAGCGATGTGGCCATGTTTGTTGAATCCAGATTTTGCGGCCCTTAGAACATGCAATATTAGCTTGTGTTGCCTGCTGAAGTCAATGAGTCTCTAAAGTTAGCTAGATTTAGATAAATCAGCCTTCATAATTGCCCATTGTATGAAACAAGCACAAAACAAAGCAGTCAATAACTTGGTTTGTTGTATACAACAATATGTATTAATCTGTGCAAATAAACAAAGGGTCTGTAGAACATAGTTACACTTGACCGGTGAGCTAAAATTAGCCTAGCGTCTATGTGGCTATGCTAACCAGGAACCTACCGTCGGATTCGGCACGAACCAATAACGATATCCCCTTCAGTCGCTCGACGAAGGTAGAGGAGACGTGTCCAGTACCCCGGTCATCCCATTGTCGGTCTTCATTCAATGTATATACTTTCACTCGCCGCCGAGTGTCCGACATGGTGAACCGAGTCAGGGCCAGCAGAGAGCTAACTACCAACGAGCTATCAGTTTACCCAGTGTACGCTTTTCCTATCCTCGAACTGTGAACTTTTCTACCTGCATGTTCCAGAGTGAGGTAAACAAGAGAACACAACGGCTATGTTTTACGCATCACGCCTGGCCTTTCAATAATCCCTCAGGAAACCTAATATCTAAAAGAAAATGGACAGAGAACACAACAAATACGACGGCCCTTTTGCTAACGTCCACAGAGCGCCATCTTGTAATCCGATCTTGTGTTCTTTTACTTCTTCAACGTCAATCAAACAGCAGCCGCCGCGGGGTCTCCTCTGAGGGGCTACGGATGCCTGAATACGCGATATTCAAACACATGTCTGTTCAAGTCTAAATTATTATGTCCATGGTTAATCTATTCACCGAATTCATCATGTTTAAAAGTAAAAATAATAATGATATAGTTAACATCAGAATTAGAGGAAATTGACAAAGAGGTTTAATAGAACCGAAATAAGGGTGAGCTAAGGGTCCCCGGAGGGTCAGAAATGGTTATGCACGAGTTGAACTGCGGAACAGACAGCTCGATGGACCAATGGCTGGCTGCACCCACGAATCTCATTAGGCATTCGTATTTGGGTCGGACTATTTATCATGATAAAAGCTTGAGAATGGGGATACAAAAATACACAACCAAAGAATACACAATGCAACTAACACTTCATGTAAAAAGGAAACACTTTAATTCCAAAACAGGATATGAAGACAGAACAAACCTAATTCTAAAACGTTATGTAATGTTTTCTCAGGGTGTTCACAAATCTGAAGACAAACTGTCTGCAGTTTGTTGTTCTATTTACACTTCTGTCCCAGCAGTTTCCATTTAATTTGAGGACAACTGGCACATACTATGGACAGCACAGAATGTCATATTTGGCATATCAAGAAGGGGTCCCATTGGCTGGTCCTTCTCCTGTCCCCATGGTGATGCTCTGTTTCTCGCTCAGCGTCTTCACCAAGCTCGCCACAGGGGATTGGAGCACCTTTCGCGAGAGCCTCATTCTGCCGTCAGTCGGGTCTCGTCCAAAATACTTGACCTGTGGGACAGTGATAGAAACAACCATTTTGGATCACTTTCCAAATGTAATCAGGGCAAGAGGATTTATCTTAAAAACTGATGCTCACCTGTATCTGTTGTCCAACTTCTAAACCCAGCGCTGAAGGATGTTTGATCTAAAAGGGCAGAGTAAAGCTGTAAGAATTCAAAAAAAAAGAAGAGTGGCTAAACAAACAAGACACTTACCCTTTTGTGATCCAGCTGGGAGTTGTGGAGGAGAACAGCACTCATGTTGGGGTAGAGTTTCACCATGACCCCGATGTCCCTGCAGCGAGGAGCAGAGTGAAAGGACGTCCTTATGATTAAGTGGGACTTAAGGGAAACATGTAATGATGTTATTGTATTATTTATTTTATTTTACCTTATTTCAATAATGGAGGCAGTGTAGACAGCACCAAACTCTAACTGCTGTTCTTGCTGAAGGAAAAAGATCAAACGTACATGAAGACAAATGCACAACCACACATTCATGTTGATAAAATGAACTTACTTACCTTATAGAGTGGGAGATAGTGTTGGGTGATCTATTGTCATATCATCTAATCTTAGTGATTCTAGATTGCCAATATACGATCCGGCCACCAGAGGGCACAGTAGGACAGACTGATATTACTCTACCGAGTGCAGTAGACACCACATAGAAGTAGCTTTCATTCACCAAATATTAAGTGGAGGATATCTCAAAGGAACATTCACAACTCAGTGACCTGACTCCGTTTGTGGCTTGTTATAATCCAAAGTAGTCCATGCCGGTAGACAGTATATTAGCAAATGACTGGTAAGAGGTGTTTGACTGTCATGCACACATTTGGCAAATCAGGACATTGAAAATATACAGGGTTTTGAAGTCACGTGCATCTTAAAAATATATATTTTGAAGGAGGCAGAGCTCTATTCAGATGGGGTCTTAATAGACATTTGGTCTAAATCGACCAAATGTTGGCATTGGAAAAGCAAATTGTCATTCGTCCCTACAGTTGCCAATATATGATCTGATCAGAAATAGGCACAAGCCTAGTGGGAGATACAATAACATTTCTCAATGTTGGATAACATTTGTTTTTAAATGATTGTTGACAACAATGTAACAGATTGGGGTCAATCAGATACCTTTTTCTTATGCAGTTGTCGTTTCTACTAGACCAGGGATTAGTACATTATTGTGAATACAACAATTCTCATGGCCTTTTGACAAGACTCACATCATCTTTGCAAACTTCTGTGATGAAGTCCTGGGCTTCGTTCATGGCCCCTGGTGTTGGAGCAAACACAGAGAAGGTCTCCTCGTCCACTTGGCTTATCGTCACACCTGGAAGGAGACAGAAGAATCAGCTTCCACTTTCTTACAGAACCCACTTCTTGAAAAAATAGTTCTCATCAATGTATGTTTCAATTGTATCTTCAAGTAAAAAGGATCAAGCATTGTCAACATTGTCAAATGAATCCCCATGCAGCTGTGATGTGCAATCAGAGGTCACCTGTTTGAGCCTGGAGCCTGCGGAGATTGTAACCTCCTGGACCAACAAAGCGAGCCCTTCTGGAAACAGGCACCCGCACGTTCTCTACAAGAAAACACAGTCCAGTTTCTCACGAAAGAGTGCATCATTCCGGTCCATGACATTTACTTCCAATGGGCAGTGAAAACTGGAACAATCACAGTTTGATTGAAGACACTAAACTGACCAATAACAGGGCCGTTCTCCTTCCTGGTGCTCCTGGGTTTCACTATGCTCTTGTTCATGATGCCAAGGATCTCCTTCTTAGCCACTGGAAAGCATTCACATCCAAACATATAACACTCTCATTCTAATACACTGCGTGGCATACTGGTTAGTGATGGTGTGAGGGAGTGTTTAAACCTGTAGCTTGCTGGATAGACTCCATCACCAGTTTTAGGGGCAAGCCTTGTATTTTTACATCAGCCTGGGGAAAAAAAAAGAGTTTCGTCAGACATGCGTCCAATTGGAGGCACACACACTGAAAACACAAGCAGTACAATTGCATTGCCACATTCACAGCCTTTATCCATTTCACCTGTAAGGCAGTGATACCCTTGGATGTTCCGGCCATTTTGAAGTCCATGTCACCCAGGTAGTCCTCTATCCCCTGTGTGGAAATACAATCCATGGATCACTAGATTTTATATGGATCATACACTCTAAAAGCAGGTATTTCTTTTTGCCATTTCAAATGTGCTGTAGGTAAGATTTGAGAGTCATAAGGAGAGAAAAAGTCTCCCTCTCTGCTCCCTCCTTCCCCTCGATTTACCCCCAACAAGAAGGGTTACAGCTCAATCACCTGTGAATGACAAGTTGGATTCCCCCACAACCAATCACAAAAGAGATGCCCCGATTGGTCAGAAATTAGTCTAAAATCTAAATGATCTCAGAGGCAGGCACAGCCATTTCGACCCAGACAGTCTTACAGTGCATTTCACTCACTAATAACTGATGGATGCCTTGGCCATTTTTAACAAATTACACTCAAACAATATTGCATTAATCTTACCAACAGCACCTAAAACTAAAACATGGGTTGGAAAACCCATACACACCAGAATGTCAGTGAGTAATCTGTAGTCCTGTATCTCATTGGGCTTCTCTGGGATGGGCTTGGAGATGAGACCAATGGCCACGCCAGCCACAGCGGAGGAGATGGGCACACCTACAATACAGAGAGCACACCTCTCTGATGTCATCTTCTGCTCACTGGTCAGATGTCTATTGTATTCTTACACTATATGCACGTATACCGGAAAGACAGTTCTTAACGAGCACGTAAGACAAAGCAACAACAAAAATGCTGATACAAATATCTGCTGAAGTTAAGTAATTGTGTTGTATGGTGTATTGTGTTGTATTTGAGGCTTCATCGTGAATAAAGCAGCTGTGTGCCATGCGTTGGAGTCCAAGTACCTGCATCCATCAGAGCAAGACTTCCTCCACACGCCGAGGCCATAGAAGAGGACCCTGAGAGGGAGACAGCAGAAGATGTTGAGTCTCATTCCTAGTGGGCCCAGATCCTCCACTCAACAGGGCCAACCCTGATCAACAAACCAGGTATAGGGGGGAGTGGGCCGGAGCCATTATGAGACCCCCATGGAGCAGGACGCACCGTTTGACTCCAGCACCTCTGCAGTGACTCTGATGGTAAAGGGAAAGTCTTTGGGAATGACTGGCCTCAGAGACTTCTCCGCTAGGGCCCCTGAGAGAAACACACACCAACACACAAAAAGGAGCTGTGGTCTCCAAAGAAGGGGTGGACAGGGATGACATACAGGTGGAGTGTTAAGGTGAACAGATACAAACCATGACCAAGCTCTCTGCGATTGATGCCCCCCATCTTGCCAATCTCATTGGTAGCATATGGAGGGAACTGAAAATATTGACATGTGATGTAGGGTCAATAACATATTAAATCAGGGTTATCAATACTACAGTAACATAAGAAATAATAGAATGTGAGCTTACTTACTTCATAATGGAGCATAAAGTTCTTGTCTTTAATACCACTGTTGAAGGAGTCATGACCACAATCATTTCAAAAAGAGTTGAATCAACAGTACTGCGCTAGCACAACAGGGCCACACCTGTCTAGGACTCCAACATATGCAGGCAACCAAAGATACTCAATTAAAAAAGATTCACCAATTTGATAATCATATAAGCAAGTTGTAAAAACTACAATTAAACAATTTTACAAAAGGAGCAAATGAAAAGCTACCTTAAAGCTGTAGTGATGACGTCAGCTTTAATAGTGGATTCCAGGGAATCAAACGTGACGCCACAGAGAACCTGTGGTGGAATTATGATCACATTCATGTTAACAATGGGCTTTTGTAGAAACAAGTGAAGGTCACATCCAACACTAAACATGTTTGTGCTTGGGGATCTATTAACTAGGTGGACAGAAAATACACGTCCAGTGCTGAGATTGCCAGGCATTGTGCTTACCTGTGTTTGTCCTCTCTGGAACAGAGCAGAGCCGTGCAGTGGTTTCAATACGTCCACCTCACAGGAGATGTCCCTCAGTGCAGTCAGATCTCTGCCATCACACCTGATATCCACAACACACTCAGTGCACATGCTCCAAACCAGCTAGCAGGACCCACCGAGGACTTCACCTGAGGAGTAACACAGGGGCCGGCACTCACCTCTTGTACTCGTTGAGCACCAGATTGCGGAAGATCTCTTTGCTCACAGTGTTGAAGCATTCCATCACCTCATAGGGCTCTGCTTGGGGGTATTTCGCTACAATGGAGAAGATAACAAGGGTATAAAATAGTGTACCTCGAATAAACACACTGCCAGAGACACACATTCTGTATTTAGCAAATAAAAACTTTCTGAAGTCACTGATTCACCTTTCAATGCTTCCTCTGTTTCTAGTCGTACTTTGTTGATTGCATCGTCTCTTGAAATCTAAAATGAAAGACAGTCAAAAATAATGCAAACCTACACAACAACCGATGGTTTTGATGTAGACTGTGGAGATAAAGAGCCAGGCAAGTGGCTCTCTGTTCCTTGCACATGTATCTAACATAATGAGACGTGATGTGTAAAGCAACCAAAAACATACCTTATCATGGGAATAGTCTGTGAAAACGGAGTAGATTCTATCTCCAGATAACCTGCGGAGGGGCAAAATCTAAACTCATGTATAGGACAGACATTGTGGTGAGGTATCACGCATTGGCCAACTTGACTAACTGATGTTTAAACAAATCAAGGTGCTGGACGCAGAAACTGCTGCCTAAACTGTGAGAATTAAAATCAGCAGCTCCAGTTGAACCAAAAGGACAGCAGTGATAGCAGTGTATTGTTTAGTAATGCTTTCTAACAACACATCAAACTTAGACACATCCTGCACTGCACTGATCTCCTTCACTTTGTTAACATGAATAGACGTTAAAAAAAAGCCTCATAAAAAAAGTGAATGCATGAATTCCTAAATCTTCCTGCTGTATCTAAGTGGACCTCTGACACCCAAAAGCTTACTGCCGGGCCTGCTCCACCATGTCTGCTGGGGCGGAGAACATCTTGACGGGGGTCCGCTTGGTGACCTTCTTCTCTCGGCACAGCTGCTGGATGCCCAGTATGATCTGCTGAGTGTGTTTCACGCCAACCTTGACCGCGTGGCAGAAGTCCTGCTGCAGCACGTTCTCCGCCGAAGCCTCTATCATCACTGATGGGCGAGAGAGGTAGAGTGACAGAGTGAGCGTGACTTTGCATTTAGATGTATAAGGGGACAATTGTACAAGCAAAGACCATCAACAAGGTGTTGACTTACCAACTTGACTGCTGGGAGCTCCGGCAATGATGAGATTGAGAGAGCTGGAGGCCATCTCCTTCCTAGTGGGGTTGATTAGGAACTCTCCTTCTACCAAACCCACCCGCACCGCACCTGGCAAACCCACACACAATCAAACACGCACACACGCACGCGCGCACACGCACACACACACACACGCACCAGAGACATGACAGACTTGAGAAAAGTAGAGCGACGTCTGACAGTGGAAAGAAGTGAGATTCATTCTAGATAATTGTTCTCAGGAGCTCCTTTTAGGATGTACTCTAGGGTCACTCTTCAGATGTGAGCTTATGGCATTAATATTTCATATTATTCAGTATTTGGACGCATGACTCACCAATGGGTCCGTTCCAGGGGATATCTGACATGGCCAGAGCTGCAGATGCTGTAAAACATGGGAAAGATTGACTTTAGCCAAAAACAGCTGCAGATAATTAGAAAAAATATGTAGAAATATGACGTGGCTTCTGACACACCTCCATTGATAGCCAATACATCTGGATCATTAACCCCATCCACAGCTAGCAGGTTACACAGAACCTAGACACACACACACACACACACTTGTGATATATGGATACTTCTTAGTGGGCAGTTAAAAAGAACATACACTATAAACAAGGTATGGAATAAGGTACTTTCCAATTACATATGGAAAGTATAAATGTCACTGACCTGCGTGTCATAGAAGTAACCTGCAGGAAACAGAGGTCTGATGGCCCTATCTAAGATACAGAAGATACATGGGGTAAGAATACCATTTAGGTGAGTAATTAACCTCAACGGTCTGTTCCATCATTGAACATTTGGTACGATCAGGGTTGTGATGCAGCCAATGAGAAGCCAAAGTTGTTTACAATCACCTAAGCACATCATTCTTCAATAACAGGAAACCCTTGAGTGGTTTATTACCACAAATACCACAGTTACCAAAAATTATTAGATATTAATTGCTTTCACCTATAACGTTTTATCTGGGTTTTATCAATTTAATCAGCCAAAGTTAAAATATTAACCTGTGGTGTTTGTATCTGTTCACCTGCATTATGATTTTGCTTTTGTCGACAGTCAAAACTTTATATTTGACCTTTGTTTTTAATGTTGGATTTGTAGAGCATTGATTTGTAATAATTGAAAGACATGCGTCAGACAATCAGAACATTATTGATCAATCGGGATCAATGCTGTAACAATGCTGTGGTATAATAATGAAACTATGAAACAGATGTCAAACACAAAAACAATATACTCAAAAGAAAGTAATTGTATTAACATTATATATTTTCCTATAATGGGACCCTAACAGAACCCTCTAATTATGTATTATATTATTATTATATTATTTATTCCTTACACAACAGCATCAGATGGAGTGTCCTGTTATTGGAAAATTATGTACACTGTGGGTGGTACCAATACCAAAGTTTCAAGTGACCCTTACCCAGTACATATATCTCTCTCTCTCTCTCTCTCTCTCTCTCTCTCTCTCTCTCTCTCTCTCTCTCTCTCACGCAGCTCCATAGGCAGAATTGTATTG
>JAOPUI010000038.1:16061568-16077425 GCA_027123135.1 Urophycis floridana
CACACACACACACACACACACACACACACACACACACACACACACACACACACACACACACACACACACAAATAACTGAAATTTGGGTGTGATTTCACCCCTCACTCTTGACTGTAAAAAGAAAGGAACGGAAAAAGACAAAACTAGTCATTGGGTATAAAAACAAGTGGCTGTGGTGACCATCAAGGCTGCGTTCCTCATCATCGCATTGTGGCATGTTGTCAAAAAGGGTGCGGTTTGGTTGTCCAATTGATGACAAATTATTATTAAAAAAACATATATACTTCATCACGTCATCTTGACAATATTTGGATTTCATAGGGAAACTTTCACATCATGAGCTGTAACAACAGATGACTTTACATTTCACATGGACAAAACAGAGGTGAGGGGAGTGGCCCTCGCTGAGAGTTCAGAATTGGCCATAGCGGAAGTCCTCTTCAGGGAAGGCCGTCTCCAGGGTCATCATTCTTTGTCATTCGTTCCCCCACACAAGAGGACATTAGCGCTCGCAGCAGGAAGCGGGTTTGAGTCAGTCCTCTGACTCTTGTGTTTCCTGCAGGAAGTGGGGAGGGAGAGGGAATTATGTCATTTATTATCACCTCTTTATTTTATAACAACATTACTATTCTTTAGTTATTTTGTCCCCCCTTGTCTCCACCTAAAAGGAGATTTCTTCCTAAAAAACTCTTGTCACTCTTGGGTCTTATAAATCGATCACCCGCTACAATTCTCTATGTCCCGGCTCTTCTAAAGGCTACTGGGTCCGTTAGGCCACTTTAAAGTAGGCTTTTGGCTCTCTAATAGTCTCCTGCACACCACTTCATTCAAATGTTTTTGCTTTGCTCTTTGCTCTGTAGTTAACAGAGGTTACTGATAACTAAGGTCTCCTCTGTTAAGCAGAAATAAAAGAGATTCACTGCTACATTGAATTTGCCACAATCGTGAAAATGTGAAGACAATGCAATATAGAAAATGACATCCATATGAGCAGGACAGTGATCCATCCCAACCTCCCAAGTGATTGGCTTCTTGTGTGGGATTCCTTTAAAGCATGTCTACGTCCTGCCCCTGGGATGACTTGACCTTCGACCTTCCACTCAGTAATGGCTTGCCCTCCCTTGTTTCCCTGCCTCTCTTATTGACTGACTCCAAGATTGGAAACATGTCGTCATTACGACTTTCATTGTCATCGTTTCATGGCTATAATGTGGGGCAGGGAAGTGTGTAATTATTGATATACTTGATCATCTATGTTTTCCAATATTACGACTGCCAAAACCTTACTTTTATTTTATGAATGTTGATGGAATTTGCTGCTCTCTAAATCAACCCATGCTTCACTAGAATATATTGTGGTATTGTGATACCATAATATTGTTGATTTAGTCTAGAAATGAAATATATTGCTGTATTAATAGTAGGACTACATTACTACAATATTGTATCATGCTCACTGTTATAAACCTACATACATTTGTATCTTACAGCAGTTAGTATTTCTGAACAAATCACGTCCAAAGATTAGGATTGCATTTTAAGACCTGTTTATTTAACATGTCTAGTAGTTTTATTTATTTTCCTTTGTGTCATTCACAAAAGGGCTTAACTTGAGATTCTAGCTACCCAACACGTCTGCCAGAAGGTACAGGAGCATTAGGGAGACTGATTAGGGATCATCTTGTTTAGAATGTCCTCTCTCATAAAGAAGTGGTTGAAGTGATGGTACACAGTCTTGACTAACGCAGTCTCAACTTCAGCTTGAGTAAGACAAGAAAGATGAAAGCTACAGGTTCAGTGATTAAAAATAACACAATGTATGTTGCAGGTCACATGACCAAGACAGTATTTTAATATACAATAGAGCATACAGTACATGTCTTGTGGATAGACAAATGGTCAGTATTTTACATGTAAAGAAATGATTAGCCTCCAATTAAATGCAGCATGATTTTTCACTAAGTAGTCTTATAGGCATACTATTTTTGTTCGATACAGTTCTTGAAGTAACTGCAGTGTAGAGAAAACATTGTGCAGAGGATTAGAAACTAGCCTGGGAGCCAAAGGAACACCTAGCTCAGACAATTAGCATGGCTAGTGTCACTAAGCCGGATTTATCATTGGAGCAAGATGACGGTACTTTCACGGTTACTATAGCAACCACTATGGGCCACAATATATGTGTTGGCACACAGGTCCAGTTCACGCAAACTTGGACAAACTTAAAAATAACATCAAAGACAACATAAAAATCAACATTAACCATTTACTTAGTCGGACTCTCACACAGTCATGGATACTGCAAATACTGGTACCTATTAATTACAAATACCGATACCTATTATTTGCAAATACTGGTACCTATTACAAATACTGGTACCTATTAATTGCAAATACTGGTACCTATTAATTACAAATACTGATACCTATGAATTGCAAATACTGGTACCTATTAATTACGTACGAAAGGACACACACACACACACACACACACTTGTTTACTTTTACTCAGACTGAGAGATGAGCTCAGGCCTGTTGTCATTGGCAGCAGCTGTTTGTTAGTTTTCTGACAATATGTCTGTACAGGCGCCTACTGCTCAGGGAAGAAGCTCTTCAGAATGGATTAACAAGCTAGATGCAGTAAGCTAGGGTGCACTTTTAGTTTGAAATGCATATACCAAGATAACATTTATTTCTTCAACTTCAGCAGCCTTCTCCCTGTGAAGAAAAAGCAAAAATAACAATTTAAAAGCATTATGTGTCAGTATCCCCATTCTGCTGCTCCTACTATCGCTGGCAGTAGTGAATGTAACGCCAGTCTCTTGTATCCTACCCTCAATTTCCATCCCTATAAAACTCTATAAAACCACCCCCACACAATTACCTGGAAATAAAGAGACCACCCAACGAAGTGATTGCTGAGCTGCACTCAGCACCATGTGTAGAGCCTAGTTCATACAGAGCCATGTTCCACCATGTGTTCACCAGACTGTGGTCAGACACCAAAGTTACTACGTAACTTGGTTAGACACTAAAGTTACAACGTAGTTTGTGTTCATTTTAAATACAATAAAATTCAAATCACTTTGAGTTTTATTTAATGTCTGGAGAATATAATGTGTGAAGTTATTTTTATTTTTTCATTTTATTTTTTTATTTTTTGTTTGTTCTTTATTATATCAGTACAGATATTGCTCCTGGGCTTTTTCTTGGGATATTTGTAACTGGTTTCTCTGATATCTCTGTACAGAACAAGGCCTGGAAGAGGTGCAGAAACTGCTACTGTTGCTGCTGGGGTGTGCTGTTCAGGTAATGTCCTTCTCCTCAACCTCATCCTCTCCTTCTTTGATGAAGACAGTCATGTCTTCATCATGGGGTTTCCTAGTCATCAATAACTTGTGTATGTAACAAACTCATTGAATTGTAACATTTTTCATGCTTCAAAGGCTGAATAATTCAACACCAACTACAAATGACATGTTTGGTTTGTTCTGTGTTGTTTTGAAGGGTACCTTAAGGTTAACTTGTTTTGAAAGCCATAGCCTTGAAGGCAAAATGTCTTCTATATGATAATAAGACATTTAGTTTTGTCCAATGGACGTACAGCGTAGGAACATCCTAGTAACCAATCAGAGTGCAAGCAACGCATCTCCTGTTTCTTTTCATCACCTGCAGTTCTAATAAAAATCAATGTGTTGATTTTAATTTCTTTGTGAGGTGAGATAGGTGAGTCACCTTTTTAATAAATGATAATGGTAAACAAGTGTCTGTGATGAGGTTGTGAGGAACCTGTTGTGCTGTGTTTGTGCCCCTCTCATTCTCTCCCTCCCCCTCTCTCTGTGTCCAGTGTGAGAAGAAGGAGGAGTACATCGAGCGCATTCAGACTCTGGACTTTGACACCAAAGCAGCCATTGCTTCCCACATCCAAGAGGTATACCTGCAGCTGTAACCCAACACACAGCTCAATACAGTGTCGTCCCAGACGCTGGAAGGAGAATAAAGGCATTAGGCATTCACTTATCATTACCAACCTGACCAAGTAAAGCACATCACATCACATTGACATTGACATTTTCTGCATCCATTGTGACATGGCTGTGTGCTTTGGACATTAGTTTAATAAAAGTCAATTTATCAAATATGAAGTTATTGACCATTCTAATGACTAGGAAATGCAACATCACTGATATGTCTCGTTGACAGACGTTGTATATCATGTCATACAGAATCAGACAATTACATTTTCTTATTGGTATTTTAGCGAATACACTTGTGTATGTATTTGAACCAGGGCAGAATAAGTACCATCTTGAATAAAGTATCTCTCTATATTGGGCTTCTATGATTTATATAGTGTTGAGTTATGACACTGAATGAATTGAATAACTTATTGCATCATCACTCAGGTAACACACAACCAGGAGAATGTGGTGGACCTGCAGTGGCTGGAGGGAGCAGAGATGCCTCCAGAAGACCTGGATTCCCTCTCCAGGAGCCTGGCCTTCCACCTCAAGCGCCTGGTAGATGAACGGGACACGCAGTTTGAGGTAGGATGAGGAGCAGGCTTTGGAAATATACAAGTGAGTTTCTTAGGACTTTGAAAGTAAAGTAAAGTAAACATTACACTGCCAAAATCACTCAATGCACTGTCACTAGACAGGCAGGAGAGAATTCAGAGAACTTGAAACTTGGAACAAGTATTTTAACATACAGGTGTTTCACGATAGTCAAGTGAGTCTGTACATCACGCCTGTTTGTGCACTGATGTGAATACATCTACGTGTCTTTAATGTCTGAAAGAAAAACAAGTGATGAAAAAGGTTCAGTAAATGTGGAAACTTTACTTCTTTTAATGTTGCTCAAAGAGCGCAGCCTCAGGCAGGATGGTCTGACGTACACACACACACACAACTGAGATGTATTGTGAAGAGGGTACAGATGCCCCGTTCTAATATGGTGTGTGTGTGGTATGTACATATTGTGACGGTGTTTTGTGTCATGTGGGAGTGCAGCTGAAGTTCTGATAGTCCCCAGAGTCTCATAGACTAGCGGTCCTGAATTAAAGTTCTCTTTCCATTACTGCCAGATGTGTGTGTGTGTGACGAGGCTGGGTGTGTGTGAGCATGTGGAGCTGGGCAGCGCCACACATCCAGGGCAGTGGCTGACTCCGGGGTCCCAGAGGAGTGTTTTGGGACACATAGGATAACCCCATGGTGTCTGTGGCTCATTTTGGAAAGCCGTTGATTTTGATACCGTCTTCCCGGGTACCCATAGTATAATGCTATGATGTGTGAAGCTCTGTCTGAGCAGAGGTACTGAGTGGTGTGACCCGACGTTGGAAAGCTAGTGGGGACTGGCCTGAAATCTGTACTCATTTAGCCTAGATATGCTAACTATAACACTAGCCCCAGATGCTGTGACCTGTATTAAACTCTTTTCACCGGCTTGTTCTTATGTATACCTTAACATTACGATGGCATACATTACACCATAACAATGTCGATAATGATGTTTAGATGAAGAATACAATTGTTATCCTACCAAAGTATCAAGACCCTATTGTTCTCTTTAGAAGCAGTTTCTAATATTACATTAGTTTAATAAATTTCTTCTCCTGCTTCCTTTATTTAATTATTAAGAGTTAAAATACTGTGATATACAGAAAAGTTATCTGCTGTAAACAAACCACTGATAGTTTGCTACCGACCCTACCTACCCTACTCACCCCGGCTGTCCATCTACCTCCCTACATCCCTACTCACCTACCTACCTCCCATATGCTACCTCCCCTACATCCCTACTAACCTACCTACCTCCCATATGATACCTCCCCTACATCCCTACTAACCTACCTACCTCCCATATGCTACCTCCCCTACATCCCTACTAACCTACCTACCTCCCATATGCTACCTCCCCTACATCCCTACTAACCTACCTACTGTACCTCCCATATGCTAACTGCCCTACCTTCGTACCCTACCTCCTCTTCCTTCACTATCTACCTATCCTACTCACTTACCCTTCCTTCCTCCCCCCATGTCCACCCAGACCATCGTGGACCTGACCCAGGAGCGGGACTGTGTGCAGCTGTCCCCGCTGGTCCCGGGTCCCGGGGCGTCTCCTGGGGCGGGTCCCGGGGACTCCCCCAGCATGAGGCGCACAGAGAGCCGCCAGCACCTCTCTGTAGAGCTGGCCGACGCCAAGGCCAAGGTCCGCCGTCTGAGACAGGAGCTGTGAGTACACAACAGGACCTCTCGCTGGGGGGCTCACTGCACAGGCTGGGATGGAGTGTTATACATCACATCATGTAACAGTTGTTTGTTAGATTAAAGGTAAGGTAGGCACATTTGTCATATTTGTTGAAATCTGGGGGGGTTGCAGAACTGTAATAAGGCCATCCAGTCATTTTGTTCATTTTGTTCAACGATTGGAAGACTGACCTGTCTTTTTACCTACCTACCTACCTACCTACCTACCTACCTACCTTCCTGCAGGCACTCTGCCAGTGCACTCAATGCACATGACCAAAGATTCCCACAAGGCTTGGCAGACCTAATGCCAAATCTATCAAGCTAGTCATGTCTTTAGATGGAGTAACTTTGGAGAGAGGCCTGAAGAAAGTCATGGTGTTTTATCGGTGCTGGTTTCTCCAAACTTCCCGACACTAGCTTTAAGTGAGTTTAATAGAGGATGCACTTATACTTCTTTGAGGGATTTCTGGATGTGGAACAGTAAGTGATAACTGGCTAGTTAAGATGACCAAGTTTTGCTGTTTTGCTATTCTATATTCATACTTGAAACAAATAAATTAAAGAATCATGGAGGTTAAAGAAAATATTATTAAGATAATCCTACTAATTTTCTGGATAAAATGTAATTCATAGGGTGACTTTTTGATTTAGATTAAAATCCTTTGGTACACACAATCTATGGACAATATGCTGAAACTGGTGTCTTTACCATAAAAGTGACCAGGAGTAGGGATCGGTTCTGAGGATCTGGTTCCAAATTTCTCAAAACCCAAAAATCAATAAGGTCCGAGCTTATCTTGCTATCGAGTCTAGCGGGTCCTATGACATAATGTTATATCTCGAGATGAGTCATGTCATTTAAATCAAATCATTGGTGCACAAACATGCATCAATTGCCTAATAAAGTTGCCTTATAAAGTTGAATTCAATTGAATGGCCTCATAATTTCTGTTAAACTAAATGAAGATCGAATAATTGAATTGCCTCACACCCTCACACATTCACTTAATTTCCATCCAAAAGGGGGCGCTACAGTGGTCTACTTAAAACTTAGCTTACCTTAGCAAAGCATAGCTCCTCACCCTTATGACATAAAAGGTTGTAATGGTCTGTATTAGGCTTGGCCCACAATAAACGCTGCTTGCATCTTCAATTATTATTATGAGTAGTATTATTATTATGAGATCTAATATCAACCTCCAATTCTATCCTGCTGTTGAGTGAGCTCCCTGATCACTCTGTCTTCCAAATAATGAGAGTTTGTCTCAGGATGCTAATTGGGTTCCAGCATTGACAGGCCTAAGCATTGAGTACATACATTATAGCATTAATAATGGAAGCCTGGACCAGGCTCAGAGGCAGTCTGAGGCTCAGTGGTCATCTCTGGGCGCCCTCACGGAGAGACGTGACGCTTCCATTAGGAGAGGGGTAGAGGAGCAGGAAGCTATTGTTGCAGGAAGCTTTGCACAGGCTGAGTACTTTAATACATATTATTTTGGATAGCACAAGGGCCTGTCTAGCCTCTCTGTACTTTCAGAACAGATTAAATGCAAATGTGATTCCAGGTCTGATGAAATGTAGGCCAGTTCAGGAGATATTAATCCTGTAAATCCTGTGATCAGAAGTCTCCTGTGCTGCATTGTCCACAAAGGTAGTTAAGAAACACTTATGTGTGTTGAAGGAGTCTGTGTTTAGATGGTTCCTGTGCGTTCTTTTAGATGGTTCCTGTGCGTTCTTTGGATCTGTTCTTTAGTTCTATAGTCATGCGGGATTAAACCATCGACTATGGACTAATTAGCTCTTGGAAAATGACGCTACTGACTGGGGTTCTTGAAACAGTATGACGCACATGTCTCCATCTTGACCTCTGTCTTGGTCTCCAGGCCTGAACTCTGTTTGGCTTAGGATCTTCTTAACAAGGTCAGAAGCGACTGGCTTCCAGGCCTTTGTCTTTTCTTGCCCAGTCTTATCACACCCTGCCTTCTGCAGAACACTAGCAGTGGGTAGAAGGCAACAATCAAGTGGCCCCTTCGATAAAAAAGACATTTCAGTTGTTTATGGGTTGATGTGTTGAAATGTTTACTTGTTGCTGAGGCCTGTTGGTTCAAGGATCACAATGAGAATATGACTGGGAAGAAAATCTGGAACCAGCACACTAATGATGTGGTCTCATTGTGGACATTTATTCTGCACTAGGGCACAATTAGACGTGTACATACAAATAGTTTCATATTGCAAACTTTTATGTGCATGCCTTGTGTGTGTTTTTTTTGTTATGAGTGCATTTGCATAATTGTGGTGTGTGTGTGTGTGTGTGTGTGTGTGTGTGTGTGTGTGTGAGACTTTCTTTGTCTGTCTGGTGAGTCTTCAGACTCTGGGGTATCTTGGGAATGTCGGCCCCTCTTGTCCTCAAAGTGGTGTGACACACACAGTAAACAAGATCGCACTTGCACTTTTTGTCTCACTCCACACACACCTATTGCAAGTGTGGATCTGTGGTTAAAGTAACTGTGGATTCAACCAAATCTTGTTCTGTTTGGTACAGCTAGGGGTGAGTTTGTGTGTGTCTGTGTTGTGGGTTTGGTACAGCTAGGGGTGAGTTTGTGTGTGACTGTGTTGTGGGTTTGGTACAGCTAGGGGTGAGTTTGTGTGTGTCTGTGTTGTGGGTTTGGTACAGCTAGGGGTGAGTTTGTGTGTGTTTGTGTTGTGGGTTTGGTACAGCTAGGGGTGAGTTTGTGTGTGTCTGTGTTGTGGGTTTGGTACAGTTATGGGGTTGAATTGGGTGTGTTCTACGTGGTGGGGTTGGTACGGCTAGGGGTGAGTTTGGGTGTGTGGATGGATCTGCATCCATATTTTGAGCCTTGGCTCTGTACCAAAGATGAGATTTCATGATTTTGTTTTCAGACCTCAAAGCCTCCACATGCTTTTGTATGATTTGTCTTCATGCACATGCCACAGTTTTAATTGTGCCTCCGTGCAGCCTGCACAACACATCATTATACCAAATGTACACTCCACGGTGATGGACCAACCAGCTATACAGCCCCTGTGTGCTGCAGCTTTGGACAATAGATCGCAATCATATCATAATTTATAGATAATATATATAATAATAATTGTAAGTTGTTTTTTCAAACAGTAACTGGAAATATGCCTCTTAGGTTTAGTTATGGCCTACTATTGGTGTGGAACACACTTTTTAAAATGAGAACTACAAGTAGAAGTAGAATTTCCATGTTTGTTAGGATAAAAGTTAAGCTGGTTAGCTTTAGCCTACAACTAGGAGGCTGCACAAGCCTAGCATGCCAAGTCACCAATCAGTAATCTGCATGTAATCTATGTTGATGTCGCATTGCTATTGCACTTTTGATGTAACTTCCATACAGTACATGTATGAGACAGGGCTCTGCAATATCAATGCACCCTAGTAAGATGGTGCTAAGATGAGGCTTATGTGCTGCAGTCACTCAAGCATGAAGGCCTTCAGAATACACTTTAGGAAACATGATCAACTGAGGTGGTGTGTGTCAATGTGTGACCCCCACCCCCCCAGGTTAATCTACATTTTAATTTACTCTTGGGTGCTAAAATACTACAAGTTATTGTCCACACAAGGGATGGGAATCCTTTGGAGTCTCCCAATTTGATTGAATTTCTACAATTGGGGTCATGTTTCGATTCAAAATTGACTAAACTAACTTTACCTCAGCCACGTCCACTATTTCCCCCTAAACATTGCACGTTTGTTGCCGGTGCTAGAAATAGATCAATTTCAAGAACAAAATAATTCAGAACCTCTCCTTTTGCAATATACTGTAGAATAGCAGGAAGTTAATTCTAACAAGAGATCTGATCACATATCTTGACAGATAACATTCAAGTGTCAGGTCCGGACACATCATTATTTTTGTTATTTTTTCCCCTCACATTTTGCAATTCACTTAAAATGCCTCAGACTTCGGCTTAGTGACCACTAATTTCAGTCAGACCTTAAGATTGATTAGTTTACTGATGTAGTTGAGGGGTGAATCCATCTGTCTATTTCACTGCTGTGGTTGTAATTGGAAGGTGCTGCGTATTTGCATCGTAACTGATGTAAATAATTGAAGCAATTTGGTTGGTCCAATTTCTTTCTTTGCATTTCTAGCTTTGTCTTGTCCTTTATTTGAAATGTGCCTGTTGTGAAAGGACCTTAATTTACCCAACCTTTGCAGGTCTTTAGAACGTGGTGGAAATACAGAAAACAATGGACTGAAGGAAAATGAGTTCCTGGGAATACCTGTTCTGAGTACTTTAGGTGGAGATGAGGCTAGTGTGGCAGTGGGACTCGTGCATACGTAGTCACATACAACACGTCTAACACAACATCTAACAGACGGCCTCAGCAGCACCACAACACAGATCTTATCTGGCCTGCCGTGACTTCCAGCTGGGGGAGGGGCTTGTTGTGGAGGCCCTGGGGCGGCCTGGCAGTTGGCAGATTTACATCCATGTTTACCTGACTGATGATAGTGTGACAAGGAGAGAACTCCTCCTGCTGTTGCTATAGAGTGGACCATGGCCTATGTGAGCTGTTTCATCTCTTCTTTCTGTCTTTGTTTGTGTGTTTGAGTTTGATGCTCGCACAAGCTTGGAGCAAAACAGAAAGGCAAGTTTGTGTCTGTGGTTGAAAGGCTTGAGGGCACACAGTGGAGTAGTCTACCTGCAGAACCTGGCTTCATGATTTAATGGATGCTTTCTTTCACAGCCTCGATGTGGGGAAACTTATATTTTCAAACTTGGTGACAAGGGCACCGTGATGTGTTTGAAGGGATACACTTATTCTCATTTCCTAATTGAATTTATTTATTACATCTGACTCTTACAGTTTGTACTTTATATAATGAATTTATGAATATAACATTTTTCTCCTATTTTATTTTTCTCCTATTTTATTAAGAAATGTTTCTTGATTGCTGTCACTGAGATTACCAGTATACTGTAAATAGTACATACAATCGGAAATGTGAAATTAGCTTACAAAAGGAACCATTACACTTTAAATGCAGTGCTTTAAAATAGCCCCATAATGAAGCCTTTGTTTTTTTTTAGATATACAGCTAAATTAGATGTTTCTTTATTTTTCTTCAGCTGTTCTTCAAGTGTGTCATTATGTCACTGTTTTGTTCCTTTTCCTATCTCACCATGCATGGTGTTTTATTGTCCTCTCAGGGAGGAAAAGAGTGAGCAGCTAATGGACACCAGACAGGAGCTTGAAAATATGGAGATGGAGCTCAAGAGGCTTCAGCAGGAGGTAACACACACACACACACACACACACACTCTCTCTCTGCTACACTGCCTGGATTTAATCAGCATGCTAAGTATCTTAGGTCATTATGGGCTATTAGAGCTATCTTTAGCTTAGCAACAGCCTCCCGTGCTTTTTGATTTAGAGTGGGTATCTGGTTGGCGAACACATCCTGTTGGTTTTTCTTTGATGGTATCAGTATGATTGCACAAAGATGTTTTTGTGTATGAGCAAAGTCATTTTTATGCAACTTTTTGTCATTGAAAATGTTGTATCCATTAATGGTTGTTTGTGCTCCTGAGTTAATGTGACGGGTTAGTTAGGAAAACAAAGTTAATCTTTTGCCTCATAGGATTACAGACTGAATGGACATGCTGCCCTATTAACACAGTCCCCTCTATTTTGTTATACACCTCCCTCTTTTCTCCCCTGCCCACATGCCCCATGATGTAATTCTCTGTCCTTGTATGTTGTGAATGACTGGTGCACAGTGGCAGTGGTGTGATTAACGTATTAGCATGCCTGTGCAGAGGGGGTGTGGATGAGTAAAGAAACCTTTGTTCCTGCGTGAAAGCACCTTGCAGCTAAGCCTCACTGTAAAGAGCTCTGTGGTGACATAGGAGCATACATGGGCAAGGGCCCCTGCCTTAAATAGGTGGTTTTCAAGATGTATGGTAATGTGATATACTGTCAATCAATATACACTTTTATGTACACCTTCCTGTTTGTATCAAATGTTGACGCATGAGAACACTGGCTGCATGGTGTTCACTGATTCAAACTAATTTAATGAAATGAACAAATCCAATACTGGGCCCCGTAAGTAATTGGCCTAACATGTCTGTAGTCTATACATCAGCAGAATTGCATGTAGGCTAGATCCAGCAGAGTTGGCACAGCTGTGTGAACCCAGGTCGATGTGTATGTGATGTGTTGATCCACGCACCGTTTGCTGCTGGTCTTCTGAAGAGCTACCAGCTGCTGTCGGACGCCCGCTCAGCACGGGCCTACCGGGACGAGCTGGACGCCCTGCGGGAGAAGGCCGTCCGTGTGGACAAGCTGGAGAGTGAGCTGAGCCGCTACAAAGAACGGCTGCATGACATTGACTTCTACAAGGCCCGCGTGGAGGTACTGACCAGGCCGCACGCACCTCAGTAGCATCACTGCTCAGGAGCACTCTTACTGCTACAATACTTTTACTGGCAAAACCAACACAACTAATCACTAAACTAAAAAAGGTCTGTTATGTTTTATACGTCAACTTGTGTGTGTGTGTGTGTGTGTGTGTGTGTGTGTAGGAGCTGAAGGAGGACAACCAGGTTCTGCTGGAGACCAAGACCATGCTGGAGGAGCAGTTGGAGGGGAACCGCTCGCGCTCTGACAAGCTGCACCTCCTGGAGAAGGAGAGCCTCCAGCTCAAGTCCAAAGTTCATGACCTGGAGATGGTACGATCCATGCTCCAGTCCACACTCTAATCCATACTACATTCAGTACTCTAATCCTTACTCCAATCCCGGAAAGTAAGATGAAAGGAAGAAAGGAAAGAAAGGAAACGAGTGGATATCAATATATGAAATGGCACTAAAAGAGGGGTTGATTGAGAGGGAATGGGCATTCAGCTCTGGGCTGGGTTTGTTACCAGCGGCAACTCGATATTCACATTTTTCTATACACTCTATATACACATTTTTTTTTCTCCATATTCTGACATTACAAGGAATCTTTCCAAAGATAACGCTGTACAAATATGATGACAGTGATAACCTCATGGAGCTTAAAGGTGCTGCAGGTGTGACTCAAGAGTTATAAAGGGAGAGAACAACAAAGCGCAACGTTTCAAATATAAACCACAAATATAGCATCAGCTCCCCCTCTACTCCCTCTCCCTCTTTTATTTGCCATTTGGATGTGTTCAGTTTCACGCACAAACCGATCTGGGAAGAGATATCCTCATTGATCATCTCATACAGAGGCAGGTGCAGTCAACTGTTGATATTCTCACATTTCACTGACTAATAGCTGACAGATGGTGATGCCATGTCTGCCAAATTATTCTCAAATGATAGCTTTTAAATCCTACCTCCAGCACCTTTGAATCCTCCAGTGTTTATTTGGAGTGGACAGGATAAGGTCCATGATAACTTCTCAATGTAGACGTAGATAGCAGCATTTTCACCAGGTTTGCTGAAAGGCCTCCTGTGCATGTTTGTGTGTCTGAGCAGGAGCGGGACATGGACCGTAAGCGTGTGGAGGAGCTTCTGGGGGAGAACCTGGTTCTGGAGATGGCCCAGAAGCAGAGCATGGATGAGTCTCTGCACCTGGGCTGGGAGCTGGAGCAGCTGTCCAAGACCCCAGACCTCACAGAGGGTGAGGTCCAAACACAGGATGTGATGGTGCTGCTCAAGCCAGAGTCCCATACATTAAGAAGACTACCAAAGTACAGCTAACAAGGAAATCATTTTAAATGTTTCAAATGTATCTATTACATTACATACATATCTATTACAAGTGCAGGCACTGATTTCATCCATTCTTTTATTGAAAAGTGATTCACCCTGTGTCCATGTTGCACTTGTTATACTATTTTTGTATTGGGAATATTATCTGCAAACAATAACCCATTTTAAACAGATCCAGTTGTATGGTGGTGTCATTATATTTCATTTTTATGAAAAAGGAAGGAAGCTGAATACAAAACAAACATTTCTATGAAGGTTAAGCTGAGGCTATCAGGTTGTGAACCAGAGCTACCATGACTTGGTGGTCTTCAGACATCAGAGGAGAACAACACTGTGAACCCGGGCACTGCTGGCTCCTGACCCCTATAGAGCCCTCCCCTCTTTGGTGGCTTGCAGCTTCTTTCTCTTTCTGCTTGGTTCAGTTCAGTAATGAATATTCAATAGAGGATACTCAGTGAGTTTGGAGTAAGAAGGCAGCTGAAAGGGTTAACAGGCCAGGGTTCTGTATTGAGATACAGTGTGAAAAACACTTTGGTTCAAAAGCAAAATCTTAAACAAGATGCCCCCCACGTCCCCCTTTGCAACCATGTAGGAGAAGCTATGGTGGTCTTCAAACCTGCATTGTTTAAAGATGAAGAATAAATTGTTGTATTTTTAACTAAACTACTTCCTGTGTGGCCCCTCCAGCTCCTCCAAAATCATTGGGCGAGGAGGTGAGCGAGCTGACGTCCAGCCGGCTGCTGAAGCTAGAGAAGGAGAACCAGACCCTGCTGAAGTCAGTGGAAGAGCTGAGAGGAACAGTGAGCCTGGACACCTCGGGCAAGCTGCTCCGAGCTACCCAGGAGAACCACACGCTCACTCAAAAGGTACAGGGACTGCTCAGAGCTACCCAGAACCACATGCTCACTCAAAAGGTACAGGGACTGCTCAGAGCTACCCAGGAGAACCACACGCTCACTCAAAAGGTACAGGGACTGCTCAGAGCTACCCAGAACCACACGCTCACTCAAAAGGTACAGGGACTGCTCAAACTCCATTTGGAAGATGATGTATTTTATTTTATTTCTTGCTAAATGTCTTACATTTTGTTTTTCTTCTTTATCGTATCATACGCCTTGATATTACTGGTTAGATTAACATTTTAATGTAAACCGTAGTTAATAAGTTACATAAATAAACCTGAACTATGTACGTTTCCCGCACATTACCAGCAATCGCTAGTGTAGTGTTTTCAAAAGGTTTTTGTCCCCTTTGTCTTTTTGGTCCAAACTTCCTACATTTTTCTGAGCATTTGCTTCCCCACACATAGTTTGCGCCTACTCATCAAACGCCTGTTATATATCATCATAACCCAGTGATGTAGTGAGGTGGGCGTGTGGGAGCTCCCCTGGCTCCTTCCTTCCTACATCCTATGGATGCCTCCTACCTCCTGCCTCCTACCTCCTTCCTTACCACATCCTTCAACACTGCTTGGCCTCCATTTCATTCAGTGAATACAGAAAGGGAAGAGGGGAGGCGAAGAGGAAAGAGGGTGAAAGCAGAGCTGTAAATCCTGACTTCTTTGCCTGCCAGTGACACCCAAACGCCCCCCTCAATAAGAGTGCACTCTCAGCTGTCTTGAGAAAGCTGAGCTTCTCTGAGTGCCTTTAGAGCACAACACAGCATGAGTGTGTTCCTCTCTCACAAAAGTCAGATGAAGCCCCTGGAATGTATTGCGGTGATTCTGGTCTGTCACAAAAACACTTAAGAATGTCTGCTGGCAGACCCAATACATGCTTTTGTCGTGTGTGTGTGTGTGTGTGTGTGTGTGTGTGTGTGTGTGTGTGTGTGTGTGTGTGTGTGTGTGTGTGTGTG
>JAOPUI010000038.1:16135478-16146589 GCA_027123135.1 Urophycis floridana
CACACACACACACACACACACACACACACACACACACACACACACACACACACACACACACACACACACACACCCCTAAATAAACCGGTCATTGTGACCCATATTTATTGCTGTGTGCTTCGTGCCCGAGCCAAACATGATGTCACCACAGTAGGAGGTTATAATTACAGCCTCATTCAGATCTTTTGAAGCCGATATTGCGTGAGCTGTGCTCTTTTGAGTGGAGCTTAAGGTTCAAGCTCTTCAGAAAGAAATTCTGAATCCAATATTCTATTTTATCCTGGTGTGAAAGGAACCACAGAAAACATAATTAAATGGTGTAAACTCTATAGTCAAGTGTTTCCATTGATACAATAATGCACACTATGTACACTCATCCACACGGAATTGATCATTCTAACCGTTAGAAGATAATGATGTATTGTTGTTGAATACAAAATACACATGTATACGTATACGTATATGTGTGTGTGTGTGTGTGTGTGTGTGTGCGTGCGCGTGCATGTGCGTGTGTGTGTGCACACGCGTGTTTGTGCATCTTGTGTACTGCTGGGGGATGTGTTCTCAGGAGCTAGTCTAGTCTACTATAAATGCTTTGGCCCTTATCCCATTGTGCCCGGCCCGCTACAGCGAGCCATGTTCGCTTCATAAACTTTGGGCCCGTGGAGCCAATTAATGGGCCATAGGGTATATTGCTTGAATGCTAATTGGTACGATTTGATTGGCTGGGCAGTTGCAGCAGGCGTGTGAAGGGGCCGTTCTCCGGGGCTCCAGAGTGATCTCAGCAGAAGACATTTTGTTCCTGATGAGGAGAGACAAGGTAACCTGCTGACAGGAAGCTGACACCCTTTTGTGTCCCCTGGTCTTTGTTGACAGCTCTGTGTTGAAACGTGACCATTCTCTTCCTGGTTCTCGGCCTGATCTTTCTCTGCTCCGCTCTCCTCTGTCTCAAATCAGCGGAAGCTGTCTAGGTTATTGAAGTATCTTCAGTTCAGAGATTATAAATCAAAACTCATCAAATCTTTGGAGGAAGAAGAGATACCACAAGAAACAGGTACATGTTCCTGAAACAAGCGGCATCCTTTAGGACAATCCCTCCAAAGTTATGAAAAAGACATTTTAATATATAATTTGTCAAACTACCTTGGATGATCCAATGAAAGACTGCGTATTGATAAGCACAGTTAATCAACAGGTCAAACGTGAGGTGGCCTTATGCACATAGACCATAAATGTGAATATAATAATAGTAGAAAATACAAATACTGTAACTATTGTTGCAAAGTTTTGACAGTTTCTATATTTCACATTTTCCCATAGACAAGTCTGGAGGGGGTGCTGCAGGAACTAATCAGCGGCGGCAGCGATTGGCTCAGGACTTCCTGATGTGGATGGATCAGACTGGGGAGCTCCTGTCATTGGCCGAGAAACAGGAAGTAGTAGACCCTGTGAAACTGGAAAGGATGGAGGTCAGTTCTTGAGCCTCTTAGGTTTTAAGTGTCCTTCTTTCTGTTCCAGCATGCACAGTCAGAGACAAAGCACAGAGGAGGGAGGGGCTCTACAAACTAGTGGAGTTGTGGGAGTGTCTGTGGTGCCTAGTGCTGCTTCGTTGAATTCCTGTGTGTGTGTGTGTGTGTGTGTGTGTGTGTGTGCGCGTGTGCGCGCGTGTCCATCCATTCAGCGCTTGGAGCGTCAGACTCGGACCATGGATCAATCCCAGTACTCTGAATTCTGTGAGAGCCGACAGCTCAGCTTTGGTAGGATCGTTTGGCACAATATGAGACCATGACAAGGCTATACAAGGATACAATATATTCACTGTTCAATGTTTATGCTTGTTATGTGCGTGTTGCATTTGCTAAAGCTTTTGTTTATTAATCTGTGTGTGTGTATTGGCTTCTGTTCTCTGTGCACGTGTGTGTATCTCAAGCTAAGAAAGCCTCAAAGTTCCGTGACTGGCTGGACTGCAGCAACCTGGAAGTCAAACCC
The DNA here is from genome assembly GCA_027123135.1 of Urophycis floridana. Taxonomy (NCBI): domain Eukaryota; kingdom Metazoa; phylum Chordata; class Actinopteri; order Gadiformes; family Phycidae; genus Urophycis; species Urophycis floridana. The sequence goes on from JAOPUI010000038.1 coordinate 16,137,468, forward strand.
AACAGCATCGCCATGGAGATACTGTCGTACCTCGCCTATGAAACAGTTGCCCAGGTAACCTCAGCCAAGTGTTACCATCCATGCACTCATGTTCATCTCCACAAGTGGCACACTGTTTGTCACTTGGATGAATACATACAGTTAGTAATCTAAGTGTCTTCATCTATTTGTGTGTGTGTGTGTGTGTGTGCGTGTGCGTGCGTGCACCAGATTGTGGATCTGTCTTTGTTAGTTAAACAGGAAATGGAATCAAAGAACGATCCAGTCAGCCATGTGATCTCTTCCAGTTACATCCACTACAACACACATTCAGAGGTATAGCACACTCGGATCAGTTTTATCTGGTTCCATCTTGCTCCATCTTGCCCATATAGCCATCTGTCTTGATAACCCATTGAACCCACTCTGACTGTTCCTCTGTGTCTCCTCAAGGTGAAGAAAGACCCAGACTCTCCCGATGCCACGCCCCCCTCCACGCCAGGCTCCTCCCATTCCTCTAAGCCCCTTCTCCAAGGCAACGGCAGCCTGGACGGCCGAGCCAGACTCAGGAAGCGTAAGAAGGTGAGCTGCAGAGCGAATCCTCCGAGTCCACAAGCTGCCTGTTGGCAATGGCAACACAGTTGAACTCCAGTACAAATGAGCAGAGGGAGGGAGAGAGAAACCACTTTTACGTTGTGAGCCGATTGCATCTCTGTGAAAAGGATCTATTGGATAACCACGGGTTACCTTTTCCAACTAGATGTTGTAATGTTGTAGTTGTCATATATATTCAAATAAACACATGCATTAGTTTGCCATTCATTTACTGGTGCGTTTGCGCCCCAAGGTGTTGTAGTGCACCCCGGGGTGCCACTAGTAAACCCAGTAAGGGGGTGCGGTCGCTGCTGACCAGCCGTGGGTTGTGTTTCAGAGCTGTCCTGCAGCAGTAGAGCAGCACAGCGGGGCCATCCAGCCGTGTCACATACGAGAGGCCATCAGGAGATACAACTACAGGCCCACCGTATGTATAAACACCACGAGATACATACACTGTCCTGGTTAATGTCTGCATGAGGACAGATGGCTCTATGATGATGTACTGTATTTACTTGCTGCCATTTCATTTCAGTTAAACTTGCTAAACTGCTAAACTTGCTTGCTGCTGTAGGTAAGAATTAAGAGTTGTAAAGAGATGGTGGAAACGAACAACATTTTGAAACTCAACTAAATAGCTGATGGATGACACTTCAATTATAGCTCTGAAATTGTACCTTAAGCCCCATGTCCATGATGACCACCTTCTCAGAGAGAGAGGGAGACAGGCTCTGGTGAGAGAATACCTGTCCAGGCACTAGGCTGGGCTGCTAAAAAACATAGTAGAAAACGGGCTGAAGTGATGCAGTGAGGTCAGAGGTCAGCCTCGCACAGCGCTGAAACCTATCCCAATGGGCAGTGTTTCTTCAAAGTGTACTCTGAAGGATGGCCTGGAGGTGCCTGACAGACTTCCTCCTGGGGAACTGGAGGAGGTGCAGGCCCGCCGGAGAGCTGCAACGGGACAGCAGGGAGCCTGGACAAGACAGGAGCAAGTGGTGGAGCGAAGGATGTCACGGGCTTAGCTTGGGGAAGTGAGAGTCCCAATCTAATCAAGGTCCTGATCCAGGCTGTGTATGATATTCTACCCAATCCAGCCAACATACACATCTGGGGTAAGGTGGAGACACCAGCGCGCCCTCTGTGCCAGTAGAGAGGGGTCCCGTGCCCTCTGTGCCAGTAGAGAGGGGTCCCGAAGCAAATTCTCAGCTGCTGCTTGGGCGCTGGGGGGGACGGACACTACTGTTGTCGGCATGAGTCCTCAATCGCCGACGCCATCGGCAGCAGGATCAAACCACTGCTAGTGCATCCGCTCAGTGTAGAAAACCATACATTTCATTGGAGCTCATCAAAGACCAAACAGCAGCTACCAGGACCTCGTGCTGCAGCCTGCTGCCAACAGCACAATACTGGGAGCTTAAGGTCAACCTGGGGCCCCAGAAAGTGTTGCTGGGCTGCTCTCCCAGGTGCTGCTCTGTGAAGCCTCAAAGCACATGATCTCACGGCGAGAGGAAGAGAGCGCGACGCGCCATGCTGTTGGAGCAGTGGCTGGCCAGCGAGGTGTGAAGAAGAATTACTCTTTTGATCCCGTGAGGGAAATTTGGTCTCTGCATTTAACCCAATTGTGAATTAGTGAAACACTAACAGTGTTGGTGAAGCACACACTTAAACCCGATGCAGTGAGCTGCCTGCAACAGGGGGGCAGTGAGGGGTTGGTGCCTTGCTCAAGGGCACTTCAGCCATTCACACTGGTCGGTGTTTGAACCGGCAACCCTCCGTTACAAGTCCGAAGCCCTAACCAGTAGACCACGGCTGCCCCCTTAGCCCAGGGAAGCATGGAGCAGAGGGCTGACTGAGCCAACACACTGCAGGAGAGTCGTGGGGGAGGTAGTGCTACCCGGACACAAGCTGGGACTTGATCCATTCCAGCTGGGTGGCCTTGGGAGAGGGTGTCTGTTGAACACCATCTCCCAAACAACCCGGGATCCAAAACTCAAGGTGCATCCCAAGATGTGAACCTGAATACCACCTCAACAACATGAAGTGAATCTGATGTACACATACTTAGGAAATACCAATTAGGAAACTTCTACAATCAATGACAAATGAGTCAAGTGAAGCACAAACCCAAGTAAACTAATTGCACCGCCCATTTAATGTTCATATTAACCTAATAACATGCAGATATTATTCAGATACATTTTCCGCAGCCCAAAATGTTTGGTGCAGGTGAACGGGGTACTGGGCTGGAATAATTTCCTAGGGTTCATTAGTAGAGTTTGAGAGCCACGGCCATAGGTAACAAATGGCAATGCTGATGCTGAGGTCTGTAGAAGCAAGAGTGGGAATACCTTTTGTACTTTTTCATCCTACCAACATGTTTTTTTCAATGATAAAGTAAATATATATATGATTATTTGATTACCTTAGACAAACTACTTTAGTTATGTTAATTGATAATGTCTAGACTAACCCCAAGTGAAACCTTTGTCCCCCAGAATGCATACCGTCGCAGTGGGCTGTTGTTCCTGGCCTGCTGAGGTTCAGCACTCCTCCACTTCAACTTTCAGTTCAATCTTCTGCTTCCTGTCCTTTCCTTTTGTTTGTACTTTGAAATAAAATTTAAGTGAATTATTCGTCTGTCTATTCGTACAAATACAATTGGCTAAATGTTACTTCACAAACTGAAATGATTGTTGGCAAAAATTGTATTCATAATTCATGACATTGCAACTCAACATTCAGACACAGATCGGGACCAATTTTGTTCAAAAAGTAACTTTATTGTTCACTAATACAGAATCCAATACCTCGACTGAGCATGCTCACAATGCCTGGGATATCACTCGACAATTACATTAGCTGCAACAAAAAGGTTCTAATCAATCAAGCTACTGTGATCAGTGTCAGGTTCCTCAAAATATACTTGTTAAAGGTGCAGCAACTTGAAGCACGAAATGTCACCGTTTTCACCTTTTAAGTTGGATGAGCAGTAAGCATGTCTAAGCTGCATCAAGGCCACTGTTGCATCATCAGCTGTGGCCCAACACTGTCAACATTGATGCTCTACAACTGTTAACTCAAACAAGCGCGGTGGCGCCTGAGTGACAGCCTTCATGACCAGTCCTGGAATGTGTGTTAATGTAAAAGCATGTTCTAAATCTGATGGTGGCCTCAACCGCCTAGGAGAAGGCCCTCGATGCAATGGTTACGTGTCGAGCACTCTGTGTGTGTACTGTGTGTGCAGAACTAAAATGTGGGAGCAGACTCAGTACTTCTGGGCATTACTGAGGACCGTCTCTCTCTCCATGAGGAGTTCTCCATATCTGTGCTGCAGCTCCCGCTCTCTCTCCATCTGCCTCTCCACGTCCTCCCGCAGGCCCTGAGACAGACACACACACACAAATACATGGATCAGGTCTGCCACCATTGAAGTCAACATCCAAATTTCAGCAAAAACGCTGTAAAACTTTAAAATGTAGAGCGCGTGTATAGAAATGCATGCATGTTTTGTGTTTGTCCTCACCTCTTGTCTCCTGGGTATAGCCAAGTCTTCCTGCTTCTTCAGCTGTGTGAAGGTCTGCAGCTCAGTGGCTGCCTGCTCCACCTGGTGGACACACACAGAATAACGTCAACACACACACAGACCGTATTGGGCCCTTCTGTGCTGGCTTGTCCAGAACCCAGTGTGCCTGGTTGTATAATAGGACCCGGGGGTACCTGCTCCCAGAGCTCATTGTGCTGTTTCAGCAGCCCCAGTGCTCTGGACTGGAAGCCTCCCAGCAGCACTTTGAGTTTCTTCTCCAGCTTTGCTGCCCTGCGGGCCTCTGCCGTCATGTGACCCCGGTTAACCTGTCAACGAAAACACAGAATCCACAGGAGCAGCCCGGTTTAACACCTCTCACACCTGTATTTCATTTCTTGAGACGGAGTGCAGGAGGAACACCAAAATAACCACACTCTCGTTTGCTAGCATTCAGGAACATTACAATTATGATTGATTTGTGGCCACTGAAGAAGAGCACTTCCTTTACAGACTAGATATGTCTAAACGTGAAGCGCATTCTCGTGCCAAAAGGCTGTGCAGGACAACTGAAGTTTGATTCGGCGTCAGAAATGTGGGTCACCTCTAACTTCTTCTCCAGGCTCTCAATGCGGTCTTTCTTGGAGGCCAGGTTAGCTCTGGTGTACCTGTTCTGGCCTGGGAGGTACAGCACCTGCACACGTAGTAGGGACAGAAGCTGATGGATTAGTGTCGTACTGGAAATAAGGCAACGCACAACGACATACCTCGATTGTGACCGACAAACCCAGCCTTAAACGTGAGTATGTACAAACAGTATGGATGGGTGTGTCAATACAACGTCCACTGATAGAAATGTGGGAGGTGCTTGATGTAGAGCAGCCCTGTTCACCTGGCCGTAGCACTCCTCCCACACTTGGCTGTAGGCCTCCATGCTGAGGTCTCCGTGGCTCATTCCTGCCTTCACCACGTCCATCTCTGCTACCAGGAGACCTGAAGCCTACAAACACACACCTCGTCAAGTCTCAGCAGCATGGCCCCGCAGTAACCCAGTAATAAGTGAACATTTGCAAACACAATATATGACATATTGTGATAAGTCATAATCATGCAAACAATTTGAGACTAAATCAATACATACCGAATGAAATTCAATCAAACACTGAAAAGGCTTCATTTCAAGATGACCATTAAGACAAGCATAATGATGGTGTGTGTGTGTGTGGACAGATGCAGCAGAGTCCAAATGGATGTCGAGTTGGCACGGCCAGTCACCTGCTCCATCTCCTCAGTGCTGATTGGCTGGTAGCTGTTGGACTCCAGGTATGCGATGTGAGAGGCGTTGTTGGAAGTGGAGGCGGGCCCCCTGGACTTGCTGCGCTGCAGTTGGCTGGCGGAGTTTGTCGACGGATGGTGCAGGCAGTCAAAGTGCAGCATGGTGATCATCTCTTGTTTGATCAGCTCCTCGGCCAGTTGGAGATCAGAGAGCGGCTCTACGGAGGCGGGCCTAAGCACCGACTCATTGACCTGTGTCAGCAGAAGAGACATAATTAAATAACCATTTCATAACACAGGATTTTTATCCGTCGTCAACAAATCCCTAACTTGTTCATCAGCCAATCCAATGTTTTTCTATCCACGCTAGTTTGGACACCATATGGAGCATTCAGAGCATTCTCAAAAGAAAACTACATTACTAAGGTAATGTGTTCATGAGTTAATTTAAGAAGCAGACAATTGCTATTGTAGGAGGCCGAAGAGAGTTGCTATGGCTACATGCTACATGTAGCGCGTGGTCGCGTACATGGTGTGCGTGGTCGCGTACATGTAGCGCGTGGTCGCGTACATGGTGTGTGTGGTCGCGTACATGTAGCGCGTGGTCGCGTACATGGTGCGTGTGGTGGCGTACATGGTGCGTGTGGTGGCGTACATGGTGCGTGTGGTCGCGTACATGGTGCGTGTGGTCGCGTACATGGTGTGTGTGGTCGCGTACATGGTGCGTGTGGTCGCGTACATGGTGTGGTGTGGTCGCGTACATGGTGTGTGTGGTCGCGTACATGGTGTGGTGTGGTCGCGTACATGGTGTGTGTGGTCGCGTACATGGTGTGTGTGGTCGCATACATGGTGTGGTGTGGGTCTCTCACCTCTGTGGGCCTCGGCAGATTCCTGCGCACTGGTGTGTGACGCAACTTCAGCTCCTTCTCCCTCTCTGCATCCCGCACAGCCTGACACACACACACACAGACACGCACACCTTATTACATTCAGGGCATTCAGATCCACTCAGTAGCATCATGTTACACACCTGGATGCCTACACCTGGTGGTCCCAGCACACATAACACAGTGAGTACCTGCTTGCGGAGCTCCACGTCGCTGGCGTCCTCGATGAACCCAGTCGGGGTCTCCGTGTCGTCCAGCCCGCTCTCTGCGTTCTCCGGGAGCACAATCTCAAAGTCGTTCTTGGGAACCGGAAGTGACATCAGGCCCTGCTTCAGCTGCTGCAGGCTCTCCCTCAGCTGTGGGGGCAGGCGGTGCAGAACACAGGGCTCCGTTTAACTCTGACCAGTCTCCTCCCCGCTCGGTTCAGGGAAATCCATCGGGCCGCTCGAACCACATTCACACAGATAGCTACGTACACAAGGCTGCTTAGTGGTCGTCTGTTTTCAAACTCTGACTCTCTTCTGCACTCCCAACAACTCTCAAATATAACCGCCAGCACCTTTCATTATTTAAGTTTTCATCATATTTCATGCATATTTCGAGTAGGGCTGGCCTGGACACATCATTTCAAGCTTTTGACAACGGACAAAAACATTGCCACCTCTTCTAGTAATGGCTATTAAAAAGAACCCCAGAACATTGAATCCATATTCATCTTTTTAGAACCTGGTTATTTTAAGTCTGTCGGTACGGCAGATGTCAACGTGCTACAAAAATATTCAAAGGGTGTCCTGTTAGCCCAATAGAAAACGAACCAAGGATAACTGGCCCTCCTGTGTTTGGCCAGGCCATCTCAATGTGGTCAATGTGGTTCATTTATATCATAAATTAACAACGTTATTATCATTAAAAAAATCATACAAAATAGCCTGACCGCAACAGTAAAATACATTAACCCCAGAACATGGCACCTATATGATAACCCCTTCTTGCCAGGAAGAGTGTGGAGTTAAGAGTTTGACAGCCCGTGTTAGTTCTGGCTCCCCCTGAGAGCCCGGCCCTGTGGGGAGGTGCAGGGACTCCTACCAGGTGTTTGGCGTAGGCAGGGTCCGCCAGCTGCTCCTCACTGTTGATGTTCAGCTTGTCTCTCAAGGGCGTGCGGCTGGGGGTCGTCCCGGGGGTCACCGCCCCGCGGGGGGTCAAGCCCCCCGCCGACCCGGCTTGAGGGGTCATGCCTTCTGACCCCTGGCTTTGGCTTGGGGTTCTACAGGTGAGGGGGTACGTGACACAAAGTGACTTCCTGCTCCCTCACTGTACAACTCAAACCTCCTCACTGGATGCACCAAGTAGTTACTGCATCGTTCTAACACTGCCTTACTGAAAGAACCACAAGGCAAAACCAAGTATCCACGTCCCATGAGAACCCCCCCACAGGCGTGCTGTACCTGAAGGGCGTGGTGATGACGGTGTTGGGGGTCTGCACCTGCTGCCTCTGAGGGGTGGAGCCGCTGAAGTCGCTCTGGTGCAGCGGTGTGTTCAGGCCCCCCTTCAGAGGGGTGTCTATGTTGGTCAGAGCCATCAGGTTCTGGGCCTCCTGCAGGACAGACAGACACAGACACAATCAGGAAGCAGAAATGAGGGGATTTGTGTGTGTGTGTGTGTGTGTGTGGAATCGTGCAGACCCCTGGTGTTCACACCATACACACCAAGTTGACAGAAATGAAACAACCATCTGAACACAGCACACGTATACATGAATATACACGTGTATACGTATACACATATAGACCTCAGTGGTCCTCAGAGCAGGAGGGTGTGTGTCTGACCTGCATGATCTTGTCCTGGGCGGCGGGGGTGCGCGGGGTCCGCAGGCCCGTGCCCATGTTGTTGGTCAGGCTGTACTCGGAGAGGAGCGCCGAGGACGCTGAGTTCCCGCTCTCGCTCTCCTCGGCCGCCTGGCGCGCCACCTCGCTGGCCACGCCCACCTTCACCACCTCCTCCAGCTCGGCGTCGCTGATCTGATACACAGACAGACAAACAGAAACACACACAGACACACACACAGACAGAGAGACAGAAACACACATGGACCACAGAGGGGGGTCAGCTTCATAACCAGCACTTCACAATCAGCACGTCAACGGGGATCAAACTGGCAAAGACAGCAGGACAGTTTTTTTTTAAGAAAATGAAATCAAATAAAGAAAAAAATTGTTAATAATGAAACACAGAAAAGGCCATTTCTGGACCAAGTTTTAAATACACATTGAGGTTTTGGGAGACTAATGAATGACAATCATCAGTCAATCGTTCACCTTTGCTTAGCTCTGTATATATACACAACGGACGACAGTATTTTGATTCTGCACTGCACATACTATCAGTTCTCTGTTAACAGAATTGTTGGATGTCAAGCCTCCCAGTCATCAAGCATGCGTTCATGATGACCCTCTCCAGAAGGTACAGTCCTACAGGAGCTCCACCCTCTCTGCTCACCTGTGGAGCCGGCAGCACCAGCTTGGAGCGCTTCTTGGTGAACTCTGCCACGCCGCTGGTCTGGATGATGGCCGACGGCAGGTCGTTCTCCTTCTTCTTCTTGATCTTCTGCTTGTCCTTCTTCCTGTCCCGCTCCTCGCGCTCACTGCAAGCAAATACACACGTCTTCAGGTGCACATAGGATGTATTGCAGCAGTTTATCTAGCTAAATGCTATGCATGTTGTGTAACAGTGTACAGTGTAAAGCAGAGTGGGGACAACGTGTGTACAGTGTGGGGAGTGTCTGTAAAGTGTACAGTGTACAGTGTAAAGCAGAGTGGGGACAACGTGTGTACAGTGTGGGGAGTGTCTGTAAAGTGTACAGTGTACAG
>JAOPUI010000038.1:16165438-16177771 GCA_027123135.1 Urophycis floridana
CATCCGAGGGGGTATTTAGCATGACTATTGGTGTAAATGACCTCAGGGTGAATTTCACTCCGAACCATCACTTTAAAATGTTTCAAGTTTCAAGTTTCTAGTTTATTGTCACGTGCTAGATAACAATGTACTGTACATTATTACCAGCAATGAAATTCTTGTTGCTCGGGTCATTCAACTGCTATATAATAACAAAATAACAAAAGGGGCAATATAAACAGAAAATTAAGATATAGACTCAAGAAATAAATAACTAAATATACTCCAGAATAAAATAACCTATGCAAACAGGATAAATAGATAAGTGAACGCTTTCTAAATGAATGAAATGAAGTGAAGTAATGAAGTAAGGTGCAGCTAAAATCTTAAAAATGTTTACTATAGGTGGCCTGTGTGTGTGTGGCGGTGGGGGGGCATCAGTAGCCTGATGGCTTGTGGAATGAAGCTGTCTCTGAAGCTGCTGGTCGTGGTCCGAATGTGATGTGGTCCCAGTATTTGTTAGTAATGTTTGATATTGTATCTGATCTTAATGTGTACCTGATTTAAAATCTTAATTGTGAAAGGTGTTTTACATTTTAAGTTTCTTCAATACATCAATAATGAAGTCGGCTTTTTTCAACAGCAAAACTTTATTCATTGAATACTTCATTCAGTACAAGGCAAACATTTGTTGAAATTTGTTTATAAAAGTTACATTTAAAGCTGATTTCATTGGGACGCCTGACATGAAATACTGCAATCCAAAATGGCAATAAAAACGAATAAACTTTGAAGTGCAAACATATATTCACGAAACAAACGGCAAAAGCAAATCCCTGGGCCTCCCAACCTCACAAAAGATGCCAGCAGATTCCCGGCAGGTGTACATTTCTCCTACTTAGCATTGCACAAGAGCATTCCACATCCTTGCGGTCTGTTGCTGGGCACCCTCATCAATGTAGTTAAGGGTATTGCCGTTCCACATGCCAATACCCCTCAGGCCTTCGGCTTTCACCAAGCCTGCCTTGAGGCAGATGCTGTCTGGATCATCATACCATACCTGGTGGACCTGGCCTTTCTGGTCCTGCGAAAATGTACATGAAAATACACAAAAGGAACATCACTGTGAGCCAGACACTAACAACAGCAATGTTTTGTGATGTTAAAAAGGTCACTGGCATCCAAGCGGCATCCTGAAGGCCTGACAGGGACTTGGAACGTCTGGACTCTTCGTCTTTTGTGGTTGCCTGGCTCAACTGATAGGTGGTAGAAATAGGAGAGGGTGTGATCTTTTGCTGACAAGTTGTGTGGCTCGCAGTTGTATCCTCCAACAAGTCAGGAGGCTGAATGTGTGTGTGTGTGTGTGTGTGTGTGTGTGTGCCTGCATGAGCAGGTGGTAGACCGATGTCTTGTTATTGTGCATAGAAGATCAATTCAATCAACCCAGTTCCCTGCACCTTGACTAGGGATCCACATGAAATCCTGTTGAATCAAAAACCCTGTTGAATTTTGCACGAATGAATCATAACATATCCAAACAATGTGTTTATGTTTTCATAATTGTTACTTTACAACTGTAATCTGGTGTTACTATAGTTTCTTGTTGGGGTTGTGATGTGCCTTCACCCCAAAGGGTTTGGGAACTGCTAGTCTCTGGTTTAGGCACCCTTGTCCTGGTCTTCCCCTGTATCACTGATCAAGGTTCTCAACCAGCTCCTGATGACAATGTGTCTGAATTTAAGTGGCTGCTAAATGACTCACATAATGGACTGCTGACTGTTGTCATTACATATCCGACTCATATACTGTTGTTGTAGATTGACAGAAAATACAGTGTAGGAAAGTGAATGCAGAAGAACAAAAAGGCAAGGCTTAATTGCAATTAAAATAATACAGATAACAGGGATTAAGTGTCATCAAGTGAGCCTGACAGATTGTACAGTCATACGTCGCTCTCTGCCAAAGGCTACAAGAGCTTCGATCTTTAAATATGCAGTGCAAAAAGCATTGATTCAAAATAGATTTGACAGTCATGAAGGCAGCAACGCTTTATATCAGAAAAGACATGCACACAATTATTGTTCCAAATAAAAGTAAAACTTGTCCTAGTTCAAAATGACAAACCTAACCCCCCCCCCCCGCGCCACCCCGTCAACGCCCTGCGGCTTGCAAATGAGCTGAACGCGTTTTACTGTGAAAGACAAAGGGACAGTCCTGACACCATCCCCTACACGCTCTCCCACCTCACCAGCCCCCCCCCAGCTCAGCAGGACCCTCGGCCTCAACACTGACATTTAAGGCCTTTAGCACTTCATACCTCTGGGTCCCCCCACTCTACCACATTTTTAGATTAGAAAGATTAGAGTCAGCTTTATTGTCATTGACATGACAGAGACAATGACATGTAGTTGGCGTTCTAACCAGAAGTGCAAAGGAATTAAGGTGCAGTATTGCAGTATTGTACTTGTAGTGCAATATTGGTAGACAGTTTTAAAGTGGCAAGTAATTAAAGTGATAGTAGTCAACAGTAAGTAACACTAACACTAAACAATAAACAGATAGTGCAAGTGGAGGTAGTGATGTCTCTCTGCCTGCAGGAGAGGGACCTCCACAAACTCAGGAGAGAGAACCCCCGCCAAGCAGCAGGACCAGACTGTCTCTCCATCCACCCTGAAGCACTGCGCTGACCAGCTGTCTCCAGTGTTCACTGACATCTTCAACACCTCACTGGAGACCCGTCATGTGCCAGCCTGCTTCAAAGTCTCCACCATCATCCCCGTCCCCAAAAAGCCAAGGACCACAGGACTGAATGACGACGGACCTTCATTTGAGTGCCTTGTGCTGTCCCACCTCAAAGCCATTACCGACCCACTCCTGGACCCCCTGCAGTTCACCTACAGAGCCAACAGGTCTGTAGACGATGCAGTAAACATGGCCTTGCACTACACCCTCCAGCATCTGAACTCCCCAGGAACATACGCCAGCATCCTGTTCATGGACTTCAGCTCTGACGTCAACACAAACCTCCCGGCTCTGCTTCAGGACAAGCTCTCCCAGCTCCACGTGCCCGACTCCACCTGCAAGTGGATCACAGACTTCCTGTCTGACAGGAGAAACTTCTCTCTGAATCCCAGTCGATTCAGTACTGGAACCCCCCAGGGCTGTGTCCTTTCTCCCCTGCTCTTCTCCCTGTATACAAACGGTTACACATCCAGTCACCCGTCCGTCAAACTCCTGAAGTTCGCGGACGACACCACCCTCATTGGACTCATCTCTGGCGGGGGTGAGTCCGCCTCCAGGCGGGAAACTTACCAACTGGTGACCTGGTGCAGCCAGAACAACCTGGAGCTTAACGCTCAAAAGACAGTATAGTGGTAGGGAGATAGTGGTGGACTTTCGGAGGAACCCAGCCCCACCCATCATCCTGTATGGCTCTCCAGTGGCGTGCAGGTCATCCCAGACACAAACTCTTTGACCCTCTCCCCTCTGGCAGGAGGCTGCGGTCCATCAGGAGCTAAACCTCCCACCACATGAACAGCTTCTCCACCGCAGCAGTTGGGATCATGAATCAGTCCCGGGACCCCCTCACCCCCTCCCCTACCGCCACTGACGATATCACTCTTTGCACTCCTTGCACCATTCATTCTGTAACACTTACTGTTTGTATTGTCTATCTATTCACTGTTTACTGTTGCACACAAACCACCAGGACAAACCTACTTGGCACCAACGTTCTGAGTTCTACACATGCTTACATCGATGAAGCACACGCACATAGTTGATGGCCGCTTGCACAACTACCACATGGAGGAGGTAAACAGCTGCTGATGGAGTTGAGGAAAGGATTAGAGAGGGGTTCATGTGTGACGGCAATATCCTGAAGCGGCCATTATGCTGCTGCTGCTGCCCGTCTTTTAACCAATACTAACAGATGCGTGCACATCACTCACTTGCTTCCTGTCCTTTATAGAAATGATTTTAAACATTTAATGTTTGTTTTTAAAGTTCTTAACGGCCTCGCCCCATTGTATTTATCTGAGCTTTTAACTGTCCGTAATCCTGGTAGAGCTCTGAGGTCAACAAATCAACTTATGCTGGAAGTGCCGCGGTCAAACTACAAACACTGGGGTGACCGAGCCTTCTCCGTCGCTGCCCCCACGCTCTGGAATAAGATGCCCGCCGATGCGTCTTACTTCTGACCTGGGCCTCTTCAAATCTAGGCTAAAAACCTACTTATTTAGGATGGGTTTTAACACCCATATATGTTAACACTTTCATTTGATTTTATCTTATTCGACTTTGTTGTATTTTATTGTTTTTCATTGTTCATTGTTTATTCTTCTCTTTATTTATTACCTGCTGTAAAGCACTTTGAAGCCCCGAATCTCACTTCAAAAGCCCCTGATCTTTTTTTAACCTTTTGAAGTTATGACAACCGAATGGTTATTGTTTCTTTCCATTAAATAGTATTGTCTTGAGCAGGCCCTGCAACTGAAAATGTAGGCTATGAATTAGAAGGGATTTATGATAGCAGGTCACCCTAAAAGGGACTAGAATGCAGGAAACCGCATCTTCGAAAGTTAAAATTTTCTGGGGGAGAACCCCCAGACACCCCGGAAGTACACAAAGTCTGGCTCCGCCCCTGCCTACAGCTTACTTGTTTTGAGATTCTTTTCCCCCTTATTGCATTCAACAACAAAGCAGGAGATATAACGGTTTCACCATTGACTGACTGCTGCGAATGACAATTCAAAGATCGCTGTTTTTCAACGCAACTGAGGTCCAGATCGCAACTTTAACCGCGGGAGGAAACTGGGATCGGGGATCACGATAGAAAGCGCTGCCGAAGGTACGGTCGGCGGAATGTTGTTACCACCGTGGAAGAGCTCACGACGCGGCGTTTTCTGTTGACGTTCCGCATTTACCACTCACACGAGAACCATTTAGTGAAAGCGGCAGTTAAATGCTATTGAAGCGTCGTGGTGCCATGTGGTGTAGACCTAACGTTTGTTACATCATGGTCGTTTTACCCCCAACCTATGTCGGATGGTTCCCCCTGGCGAATAAGGTGAAGCAAATGGGTTTAAAACCGAGGTAGGCTACAAGTCATTTAATCACGACGAGAAACTGATTGGATAGCCCATTGGGCAGCGGGTCCACCTTTACGCGAGCTGCGTAATGATTGAATGAAAACAGCGCGCCCAAGCATCATCAACGACATCATTTTGTTTCTGATGGGGTTTGTTGTTTTTAAGTGAGACCAGGCTGGCTGTAAGAGAACGTTCAACACGGAATTAATGCGGCTTTATGTCTCTGGATGACATCTATACTATAGTTCTCGTCATTCCAGTTCACGGTCAACATCTGCCTCTGTGCCGAGGAGATCTTCCTCCACTCCGCTGCTCGTCAGCTGATAGCAAAGTCGCGTCTCTTGGATCCAATTCCGCACGGTATAGATCCAAGGGTGCGAACGTACAGTGCACATGTAGCTTCTCGTAGGCAGTTACCTTTGATTGGTTTGGCAGAAGGCCCCGCCCACTGTACGTTCGGAGCATTGGATAAAGAGTCGCTATTCGGTACTGCCACCGTAATCGCAGTAAAGTCATCACATGATCCAACAAACAACACTTGACATTCTGACATTGGATTATAGATCATTACCAGCATCATGCTGCATTGGCAACATTCCCTTTTGTTGTGGGCAGGCTTAATCTGTATATTGAAATCCACATATGCTTTCCCAACGGCAACATGTTAGGGTGCTCTGTTTTAGCCAACCATGGTCACAAAGCCCCTCAATATATATCATGGGCGAGCGGTCATAATAAGCTATAAATGCAGTGCATACCCAAGCCCTTCAATAAAAAATAATTGAAATTATTAATCTGGCAGTGTGTTCAATTATACAACACCTTAGTTCTACTGTTTTGGTCTTAAATCCGTGCCTGATCTGTCCCGTTTTGATTGCGAAAAGCTGGAAAGCTGACAGCTTGTTTCGCACATGCGCATTGTGACACAGAGTAGTGCTAGAGGCTGTGTTTACTGAAGATGAGCATTTTGAATGGCAAAAAAGCTGTCAATGAAGCAGCTTATCTGCCAACGCGCATGCGCAAAACCGACTTGTTTGAATTGTTCAGCGGGAAACTGTCAGTGGTTCATTTCATTGTGTAGGGTCAAAAGGTCAAAATGAGTGAAAATATTAATTCTATTCAGTCTTTGCGTTCAGTGCCGTTTTCTCGGAGAACGGTTGAGGAAAAGAAAACTATAATTTCAAGTGGACGGCCTACTCCTGAAGTAAATATAACAAAAACGGCAAAGAATTTTGTCCGTCACTTTCAAGCCAGCACATATGAGAAACATAAATGGCTAGCTGGCTGTCCACAGGTTAGCAAACTGTTCTGTTGGCCATGTCTCCTTTTTTCCACGGAACGCATAGTCTGGACCACGACAGGTTATGGAGATTTAAACAACCTTCACACCGCTATAAGCAAGCATGAGTGTGCACCTTCGCACATCCTTTGTATAGTAAAACTGCAGACATTTGGAAACACACGGATCGATCATCAGCTGAATGAGGGACGGCGAGTGGCCACAGAGCAGCACAACGCGCTGGTAAAAAAGAACCGGGACGTGTTGACGAGGCTTGTGGACATCGTCGTCTACCTTGGAGCACAGGAGCAGGCGTTTCGAGGGCACACAGAAGGGGAAGGATCAGTCAACCGCGGTAACTACATTGAACTTGTCAATCTACTCCGGAAATATGATGAGAGGCTTGCCCATCATTTGGAGACATGTGCTGTGTTCTCGGACATGTCGAGCCACATTCAGAATGATTTGACTGAAGCTGTGGCTAGTGTTGTGTTAAATGAGATAAAATCTGAAATCAAAGATGCAAGCTTTGTAGCTATACTACTTGATGAGACAACTGATGTGTCCAACGTCGCCCAGCTTTCTACTGTCTGGAGATATGTCACTAAAGAGGGAGAAGTGTAAGAGAGATTTGTGGGGTTTTCTGATGTCAGCGCTGACAGAACAGCCACGGCCCTAGCAGAGCATGTTTTTGCCGCTGTTGACGAAATGCAATGCGGTGTCAAACTGGTCGGTCAAACATATGACGGAGCCGCAGTGATGTCTGGCCACCTACATGGCCTGCAGGCCAAGGTGAGGGACCGTTACCCATCCTGCTGTTTTGTGCATTGCATTGCCCACACTGTTAACTTGGGGCTGTCGCAAGCGTGCAACACTATCAAAGACTGCTAGGTTTTCTTTTCAACTTTAAATGGCCTGGCGTCATTTTTTGTTACGTCTACAAAGCGCACCAAGGCTCTTGATGACATTGTGCAGAGGCGATTCCCCCGAGCTGCCCCAACTAGGTGGATCTACACGTCTAGAACACAGCAGAAGAAAACCACGAAGCACTAATTGAACTGTTCAATGAAATCAGGAACAATCCATTGGATTGGGATGAGGGGTCCATTCTTTCAGCAGGGGGCTTTCTGCAATATTTAAACGACCCCAATGTCGTATTTCTCCTGCAGCTTTTTTCGGATGTTTTTTTCACACACGGATGTACTTTTCAACATCCTGCAAACCAAAGGCTTTGACATTGGCTATTGTGTGAGTCAAATGAAGAGAGCGGCTCAACGGTTCCAAAGACAGAGAGGGGATTTTGAACATGTTTTTGCTCTAGTCCCAGAACCTAAGAACTCAGCAAAGAGGTGCAGAGGGGCAGGCGACAGAAAGACAGAATATAAAGAACTTTATTTCAAAGTGCTGGACACAATTGATTCCCAAATGCAACAGCGTCTTTCATCTTTGGAGAAGATGACATTTCTGGGTCTCCTGGACTTCCCCAGATTCCATCAGTATAAGCAGGAATTTCCAGAGAGCGCATTTGACTCTCTCAAATACACTTATGGACAGTTTTTTGGTGATGTGCTTTTGCGCAGTGAGCTGAAAGTGTTGTATGTGTCTCCTGATCTGAAAAAACAAAAATATCATCTCGGAATTAACCAGTTTCATGCCCTCAAATGGCCTGTGCGATGCCATGCCCCAACTCTACAAACTGTGTGAATTGTTCCTTACTCTGCCATCCACCACTGCCTCGGTAGAAAGAACATTCTCTGGACTAAAACGGATCAAGACCTATCAGCGCAACGCCATGGGCCAGCAGAGATTGTCCGGCCTCGCCATGATGTCTATAGAACGGAGGATGCTTCAGAAAATCAAGTTGGATGAAAGCTTCTATGACAAAGTAATCGCAGAGTTTATCAAGAAGGCCCATAGGATGGAATTCATCTATAAATAAGGTAGGATATTTATTGAGTGCGTTTGTACTGTAACTGGCATTGTCAAAATTAACTCATTAGCCTATATGATTTTGCTAGTTCATTGTTTTTTTATTGGAACATGTGTCACCGTCTTCATTAATTTGGCCTATATAATTTGCTGTGCTGTCCGTGGTACTGAAATCCTCACTCATGAGACGCTTTCCCTCTCTTTTCTTCGCTCCTCTTGAGCGCGGCTGAAGCTGGCTTGAGGCCACTTCATGGGCGAAAGACAGTTCCGAATACTGTAAATTCCAACATGTTGTTGGAAACTTTGTAGGCATGTGATTGTGTCATTTGATTGACCACGCTGGTTACATTGTGTGGGCGCATCAAGCGTCATGTCAGTGCTGAAGATTTCTGCTTTCATTCAGCCTACATACACTGTAAATTCCAACATATTGTTGTTGGTAACATGGGGCAAGTGTGAGTGTGAGAGTGTCAAAGGTGGACAATCAGAGGCCCCAACATGGATGCTATCTGACCAAACCGGAATCCAATAGATACTTTATGTTTACTATGATGTCCCTATTGACGACAATGTTGTTGAATTAATCTCTAATCTCCTGAAACATGTCAGCTCCACTTGTTCTATTCGTCCATGACTCAAAATACAATATATAATAAATCATATAAATAGAAATATAATATATGATAAGCCTATCATATAAATCACATCCGTTCACTGAACCCAGATTAAATCATCACGTTTGCATTAAATGTCTTTAATTCAAAACAGCATTCAGAAATAAACTTGAAATAAAACATGAAATAAACAATAAAGCATGCTCAGTTTCAGTTAATTCAACAGGTTTGTGTTTAACAAGGCATATTGCTGGAGAATATTAGCCACTGTATGCAAAAAAACAAACATATTTTACCTACAAATATCAGTGCACATTAGCGAACACACAGGGGAACTAGGTGGTTTTCAAAATGTGGTATTTACAAATTGACTTTATTTATAATACACCACATACATCTTTAAATACATATTGGGACCATACATAATTACAAAATATTGTAGATAGATTAGTGAGGATATCCAGTCTAGAATGATCTACAATATTCCAAAGTAGACCGACTGTGTATGTCCTTACAAAATGGCCGTTAAACAACAACTTGGTCCTTGTTTGTTAGAGACCAGGGGGCAAAAACAATGCAAGAAAGTCCATATGATTTGAGAAAACACATTACTCACTATGTTCTTACAAAAACCAGGCCTAGAAACTTTAAACTTGTTGTTGTTTTTGCCATTTGCATTTTCATTACCATGTTTCTTAATTTTCAGCCTCCAACAATTTGACTGTTAAACCTTAAACAAACACATCTTAACTGGAATGCTTCACAACGTTTCTCAGAAATAAAACGTACCCAACCATGAGTCAATCCATCCAGGGAATTTTTGTTATGATGTAGCAATGGTATGGCTAGAACTGTAGCCACAACTCAAGCCACTAGATGCCGCTAATAAATAAATAAACAAATAAATAAATACATAATAAATAACACACAGTCACACGCACATGCTGGGTGCTGATTGAATTTGGGGGTTGGAATATTATTACTTTAAACCTTTCAACAGTCTTTTGGTGTATTTAACAATTTTCAAGCAAGCAAGTAATATTTACATGCCTGCAAAATTGGACCAGATCAGTCAGTTCCTTTAGGATCCTGGGTGGTCAAAACTAAACATGTGTATTTCACCTGCAGCTGCATTACAAATACCATATTTAACATATTGTTCACTACAAAAGCCAGATTTACAAATGCATATGAAACAATTTGGGTTCACCAACAATCATCCATTCATTCATCCATTCATCCATCCAGCCAGGTCAATATGTTAAGTGTTGGAAGCATATTCTAGAACACATGTTAATAGAGGTGTAACATTTCTTTGAACAATGTATACTTTTCAAACCGATAGAGGATAAAGCATGGTGAGAACACACATGTTAATGCTCTTCAGCCCACGCTGCTTCAACCCAAACCAAATGCATTGGTTTACATTATGTACAACTGCAACTCATTGGCTCATATAATGTACAGAAAGCAAATCATTGGTTAATATATTGAAGTGACTTCATGCAGAACCACAATGAATGACTTACTGGCCGTAGAATAATTCAAATGAATTTGTTTAACAGCAGCTGATTTGTCAGAATGCAACACGTGTCATTTTGATTTTGTACTGCAGATTTTTACAGATTCTACAAAGAAAATGTTTAATTTCCTGCTTGGTGAACCAGCTTGTCATTGTTCTTTAAGTACTGTTTTAAACTGCAGCTTCAGCCAACTTCTAACATTTGTAGCTAAATTTGGTTATTGATGAGAAGTGCATAACAGAGACTGTAGAATGTATGCTTTGTCTCACAACGTTTGCATTTCAAAACATGAAATACATAGAAAAAAGTAAGAGCATCAAAAGGATACTTGGAGTATTGTCCCTTACATATTTTCACTTTGGGCCCAGAAAACACAGACACACACACACACACACACACACACACACACGCACACACACGCTCTTCTGCAAACACAGACACGCACACACACGCTCTTCTGCACACACAGACACGCGCGCGCACGGCGCTGACCGTAAACCACCTTCACACTTCTGCTGCTGCTGCTGCCGTCATCTCCGAAGGCAGAGGACAGATTACTGGAATCCAAGGCTTGGCTGAAGGGAGGGCTGGAAGGCGTTAAATAATGCATCCCCATCCCACTAGGTCATACACAGGTCCGCCAGCGCCGGCCCTGGCTGGGGCGGGCGGGCGGGCGGTCGGGCCGGACGGGGCCGGCTGATGGCTGATTAACCGACTGGGGCGTCCCACTCAGGATAAGTGTGTCTAATGATCTGCTGAATTATTCACCGGACCAGAGCCGGTGAACATATGGGGGAGAATGCACGCACACGCACATGCACATGCATACACACACACACACACACACACACACAAATGTGTTTTTTCTCATTCCTTTACACACACACACACACACACACACACACACACACACAAATGCTCACGCATAAGTGTGCATACACGCACATACGCCTTGTTGAGGATGCCTGGAATTCTCGGATATTAATGACTTCTACTTGTTGGTCTGTAGTGCACACACACACACACACACACACACACACACACACACACACACACACAAACACACACGCCCTTACACACATAAACACATAGACTCTTGGACACTTGGACACTTGGACACATACACGCACGCACGCTCCATTACCAGTTTCCCCCGGCCTGGTCATTAGGGGACCATGAAGGAGAAGAATCAGGGCCCCTCTCCCACTCCCGTCGACACCCTGCTCTGGCCTTGCTTAATGTCAGCACCACCCCTCTGCTCAGATAGGGCCCATCCTCTCGTCCACCCACTATCTCGGGACACACACTGGGAGCCAGATGCATCGTGGTCCGGGTGATGCTCGTCTAGTTCCATGTTCCGTTCACTTTTTTTTTTTTTTGTCATTCAGCACTTCTGTCTAATGTGACTTGTGATTGCTTTTTAGATATACACGTCGTTGATGAGCAGGTAGGCAGGATTAGGTTCCTAAATGGATGCCCAAGGATGCTGACGAGCACACACACACATTAGGGTTTGAACCCAGAATCATTTGGCTGGAAGTCGCACACCCGATCCTTTCTCTCTTGTGGGTTAAAACCTGATGAGAACCCTGTAATCTCTGGGCTTTTGGCCGTACAACTCCAAACGCTGCATTAGGCGTTTATGTATAAACACAGCATATACTGTGCGGTTAGTCCATACCTGGTCTATACATCATCCAAAGGTCAGAAGCTGTCAGTGTTTAACATCCACAGTAACTTTTAATACATTTGATCTGCGATCTTAAATCAAGTGAAAGCAGCCTTTGATTCCCCTGCCAGCTTTCTGTCTGCGCTAGAGGCAGCCAGGCTCCACTATCTCCCCTGTGTGTGTGTGTGTGTGTCTGTGTGTGTCTGTGTGTCTGTGTGTGTGTGTGTGTGTGTGTGTGTGTGTGTGTGTG